>JAOEHI010052278.1:2500-16975 GCA_025447815.1 Percopsis transmontana | reverse complement strand
ACACACACACACACACACACACACACACACACACACACACACACAAACACACAAACACACACACACACACACACACAACTTGTTCCCACAGTGTTCATCAGAATGGACAGTGCAATAGCCCTAAATAGATTATATGATAATATGAATCAAACCAAATTACCAGACAAGCTGCAAGTTGACCATCATAGTAGCCATTCTATGTGAATAACTATATAGCACATCCTGCACAGTTGTAGTCGATAAACCAACAGTTGTAGTCGATAAGCCAATAAAACTCCCAACAGTCAAGTGTATGTAGACAACTGACTTTTAACTCAATACATAACATTGTCACCATGCTGTACAGTTCTTACAAATCATAACCATAACATTGAGCACAGACAAAACCTCACCATTCTTAAGAACAATAAATAACAATTAAAATAACTCTACTGAAGCATTTAGAATAAGCTCTGTTATCGGTCACAGCAGTAAATCAAATATCTTATGAATCATTTCTCCCAAATGTTTTTTTTATGAAGTGCAATACATTTGTATGTCATTGTATGGATTATTGGTTTGTAAAACTAAGTGTTTTATTCATTGGAATGTTTGGATCATCTGAAAACCTGACCAAGGACTCACAAATTGGATATGAAGTGCTTGACTGTGGAAAATATGGGCCTACTTATATTAATTGTTGGACTGTTAGTGTTAGTAGGCCCTCTAGAGGGCCACACTCAATCTAGAGAATTGTGAATAAAATCAAGGACCAGATGTTACTCAATAATATCATAATTTATGTAACTTCAGGCTAGGTTATCTCAAGAAAGTGACACCTGAACAACACTGCAGTCGTTGTGTGGAAATGTGTATTGTGGGCCCTAAGTTTGACCCCAGTGGCAGTTCCTCTGATAGTTCTGCCCATGGTGCTTATAGCGGTTCTCCTTTCATGCTGACAATTTGTAGTATTGCACTGTAATTTCCTTCATATCAGAGGGTACTTATACCAACTTTGCTGTGATTACAGCCTATTATTGGCGGGGAATGTTACACTTGCAGTCAGTTCAAAGCACATTGGCTATTTTCGCACCACTTTCCATTTTGATGATTATTGGAATGCTAATGTGCCCTGGTGTTAATGCTTTACGTTTTTGTGTGGATGTAATTGATTGTAATGTCTTGATTAAGTGGAATTTCACACCAGATTACTGAAGAAAAAAAGCTTTACTAAGCGTTGCTGCACAATTCCCTTTTTTTAGTTATTCATCTTTGTTAATTAATTTAGTTTGGCAGGTATGGTGTCATATAGTATGTTAAAGGTTTACGATTGGTCCTATCCTCCATGTGGCTCCACAAGTGAGCAGAGGCACAGGGTAATTGCATGAAGAAGCAGCAATAGGTTGGATTGAATTAGCAGTGATTATATGAATTAAAGAGGCAGGCATGACATAGACATGCACACTCCTAAACAGACTCATTATACCTTCTCAACCAAATAGACAATCATATTTAAAATAAATGTTGACAAACCAGGGCTACATCTACGAGTGATCATAATGAAAATCACTTATAAATAGACCTATAGCATTGCAGTCAGATATGCATATTGATTCTAATACGGATGGAAATAGAGGCCCACACCTAATTTTCCTGACATTTATATATTGACAGACTAAAGTGTACTGCCATATTGACAGACTAAAGCCTCCGAACAAATATTAGTAAATAAAGGTATAACGCTCAACAACAATTGCTCTTATAAATAATGTAAAACATTGATAGAAAGCGCAAGTATATGTTGCCAGTAAATGCCTCCTCTGACATGAGTGCTACAAAAAAGTAACGTAAAGACAGTGCAAAACAAACTCAGACTCACCAAGGACACATCATTTTAAATGTATGCAGTACTTCACCTCCAGCTTCCATCAATGTAATCGTGTCTATTTTGTAAAAAAAAAGTCTAAATGAGAAGAGTTGGAGCGCTGGTTGGAGCACCTACCGAACACCTACAGCAGGTTGAGGGGCTATATGGCAGCAGGAATAGTGCCTTGCAGCAGGGGCATGGGGCAGGACAAAGACAGCCCAGATGTCCGTCTGCGTTAGGGAGGTTACGACGCTGCCTTCTGCCAGGAGAAACAAACACTAATTGCCCGTTGGCCTCGGGTTGGGAGATGTGCAGCTGGGGACAGGCTGCTAAAAATAGCCCTGCCTCTTCCCATAAGCGGCGGGCACACAGCACCATAGCATTAGTATTCTGCAGTAGAGCATGGCATGGATAAAAAAAGGTCATCTTCCGTCCATGGCCACAAATGTCAGGGCATGGTACAGAACAACACCGACACCGGGGAGGGTGAACCGCAAGCCTCACCTTAGGCTGAACCCTATCCGAACCGGCCTACTGAATCAGCCTCCTGCCAGGACATTTGCGGGAAAGTGTCACGCAAACAAGCCAGGCTAGCGTCATTACATGGAACGTTTTGTTTCAATCCCAGCTCCGTCTGTGCTAATTCCCCACGAAGTCAACCCCTTCTGTGCAGACATGGTCTACTCTGCTTGAGTCGAGTTACAGCATTTCTTCTATGACACAAAAGCAGCATCTGGTTCCACCTGACTGGAGCCATGAATAATTGAAGAGGAGCATTATTATTTTCAGCTAGCTCCGCTAGCCTGGCAATAACAAGCAGTTTAGATGGTGCTATCAGCGTTGCCTACTAAGTGGTTGAACATGGAAGAACAGTGTTTTTTTTACCACGGTGGCATCTTATACTTGTGTGGTTTTGTAAGTATTCATTTGAATGAGTGCTTAACTGCTCCGCTCCAGTTCCCAGATGTATCAATGTCTCAACCGAACGGGGCTCTAAAATATAACTTGGATTTTTATCAAAAAATTCAACCAATTTCTGGAATGCCAGATTGTGCTGTGTGTTTACTTTTATATTCACATGTGTTTTTTGAAATAGTGAAAGCTTTTTTGAACAGTGTGTTTGCTAAAGGCGGCAGATGGACAGGTGGTCAAGTACTTTTAATTTGTTGTGAAACGCAGCCTGTATAGAACAGTACAGAGGTAGGAACACAGTCATTATGTACGGCACGAGCGTGTATCTGTCAGCTGTTTTTTCACACTGACCACCTGCTGGCCTTAGGCTACAACTCACCTACACTGACTACTAGGAGACAAGTTCCCTTTACCATATACCTTGTACGTAACCACAGTAGCGAAAGCCCAGTTGAACTTAAAAATTAAAATGTATTATTATCAACAGCTGGCTGTTAGTGGTGCTGTTTGTGAGGAAAGTTATGTTATGGTGTAATCTCGCTGAAATAATAAATAATAAATATACATTTCTTTACAGGTCAGAAAAGAAGTTTTGCCCCTCCAGTTTGCAGGCGTACAGTGTGCGGGCAGCTTGCAGCTTCTAGAGGACACCAACAGAGCTTTGAGACTCCACCCTGAGAGACTGAGCCAACACAAGCTACAGCAGAAATTGCTTGTGAGTTTTCTGTAAGAAACACACACATGCCAATGCATTACATCAGTGTTTCCCAAAGTGGGGGTCACGAGCACCGAGGGGGTGTCGCAAGATGATTTCCAGAAACAAATCAACTTTAAAAACGATTAGAAATAGCATATTTTAACCACTTCTACAGTCTGAGTCTGCTGCTCCTACATACTGTACTGTATGTTTACTCAGTACTACAGTTTATGCGTGGAGATTACTTTGACTGACATCGTTTGGCAATGGTGCATGTGTGTCATATTATTTTGACAGTGTTTTGCCTCCGCTTTGTATTAATTTACAGTATTCGTTATTTGGAACCTCAATATTGCCTGTCTGTAAGTCATCATAGGGGGATGTATTCACATCAAGTCTACGCGTTGCCTCATCCTTGTCTATGACAGGAATTAGATGAGTCTAAACCCAAGGCCACAACGGTTTAGCCTGTGGTGCCAGACAGTAGTCATGCTGCCGCCGTGTCACGTACTGTACAGCAGATCTAGAGGCCAGGTTTCTTCCTCCTCCTCCTCCTCCTCCTCCTCCTCCTCCTCCTCCTCCTCCTCAGACTGCCTCCTAACAGCGGAGGCTGCTTGTAATTCCCCTTACTTCCTCTGCCGTCATTCAGTTCAATATGAATGAGCTGCATCGATTACTACCCAGTGTGGTGCTTCTGCAAAGGGGATGAGCTGCTTGTGTGTGTGTGTTGTTGAGGGGTTTTCTCCTACCCCTGCCTGTGGGCTCTCTCTCACTGTCGCTCCTTTAACGCTCTCTTAAGTGTTGTTTTCACAACAGGACACCTTTTGGCTGAACCATGAATCAAATCTTTGTTCTTGGCTTTGTTTAGCAGCACCTGTTTGCTAGCGGTTAATGTAAAATATTGATTTGAGTAAATGGTGTTTTTTTGTTGTGTTGGCTCTAGAATAATTGAGGAGGAAAGCAAAGAGCCAAAAGCACTACAAAAGAGCATCCGTTACAAAAACAGAAACTTCACGTGACCACATGTTTTTCTGTTAAGTAGATGAGAATACATTGTATGAACTTGAGCCATCACAATGGATAGCAGCCAGGCATTCTCACAACCATAAGGTGTTTGTGTCACACAAACTGGGGGTGTTTCCTTCTTGTGTCAAAGTCCTTCAGCTACAGTCTACAAGGGTGTGAGGTTAGCGCTACTCAATGTGATTGCTAACAAATTCAGGGCGGTGTGAATTTTATTTTTAAGCCCTCAGCTGGCTTGTGACAAGACTGCTTTATAATTAGCATGTCAGCATTTCTTGGGGAATTGCCTGCCTCTTTAGCCTTAAAACCCAATATAATCTCATTTTAGAATTAATGACTAAATGTTCATTATATAATATTTATTTGGATTCTATGAAACCTCTATGAGAGTGTTACCGGATTCTATGAAACTGTTAACACCTTAGAGCTAACTTCCACAACTATGGCTGTTGTTTCTGAAAATCTAAGCACACACTTCACTAGAGTTCTCTTGATCTGATTATAATGGAAAAAAATAGGGCCAGCCAAGAACTCTCTGTAACTCAACCAAAACGTGTCATTTCTGCAAGTCCTACAATTCTGCAATACATCAAGTCTGCTGTATACATGGTTGTTTTTATTTGTTTTGATGAAAAGTTTCATCAAGCGTACATCGCAGTACACTGTACACTGGAAATATGTCCAGAGTTATTATTATTACAGAGGCATTATTGGTTATCAGTTTTGACACGTTAGAAGTATGCATTTGAGAATCAATAGAAGTCAAAAGTTTAGCTTGAGGCTCTGCCCCTGCATCTGGTGGTTGCTTGGTAACGAGCGCTTTTGAAATCAGTGTGCGTCCTATCACGTCAATACGCTGGTGTTTTGCATCACTCAGTGAACAGAGAAATGATATAGGAGGAACAATAATGGAGGAGGGTATGTGTGTGTGTGTGTGTGTGTGGGGTGGGGGGTGGGGGGGGGGGGGTGGAAGGAAGGGGACACACAAGTTCCCTGAAGTGGAAAAACAGACAATAATGGATTCTGAGAGATTGGCGTGGTATCAGTAATTACCGATCCTGGGTGCTCCCATTGAGGTGGTAATGAAAAGCTGATAGAGCATGTGGTACTTGTGTAGCAAGCTCCATTAGTCTTTAGTTCTGTTATCTTCTGATGAAGATGCAGTCATCAAACCACAGGTGCGTGGCAAAGAAGGTATCACTCGCCGTGTGCAGCATTTCCACGCTGTGCAACATGCTGTCATGTACAGAGTAATCTTATTTTGGATCAACTTGAAAATGTGTGTTCCTGTTGGGAGACGTGGCGATTGATTTATGGCAGAACAATTATTGATCCCTCACGCTAAAATCACTGTAATTGTTATGCAGTACCTTAAAACGTTTTTTGTGCCTAGTATTTAAAGTTACAGTGCTCGATTTATGTACATAATTATCCTTGCAGTTGAAACCAAAACAATACAAACGCACCGTAGACCTGAATGGCTGGTGCTCCTCTCTACTGTACTCAGCAGTTTTTTATTTATATATTTCTGTTTTACCTTTTCATTAGAACATTACTAGCATTCTTTCCGCTTGATTTGCACATGCTGCTACTGGATGCTTGAATTTCCTTCGGGATCAATAAAGTATATCTATCTATCTATCTATCTATATAATTTTCTATCTATCTATCTATCTATCTATCTTGATTTGTAATTTACATAATTTTTGTACACATTGATTTATCCCCCCAAATTCACTAAGAATGTATAGCATCTATAGTTTACCTCTCCTTTGAACGTGTCCTTTCATGTGTTCCTACCCACAACTTTACCATGATGATATACCACTAAGAAACCCCTGGAAAATGATCATAATCAAATCACACAATGACAAAACATTCTACCAAGTGTCATGTCCTGGCACTGTTGAGCTTCTAGAATTGTAACTAATGAAATGTGGATGCCTTATACATGTGTAGGCTTATTGATGTGTCTATAAATGCATGCTAATATTGCTTTCACTCCTATTGAAACTCTATATAACTCTAAAATAATTAAATAAAAAAACGAATTTTAGTAAAGCCCCATAAAATCAGCATTAATACATTTTCTCTTTGGTATGAATCAATCCACTTGTGTCCCCTCGATCTGCTCTGCTAGAGACTTCTCCATGTCCCTCTGTTGCTTTCCTGTGTTCCAATTGGTCCTGTATTCCCCCAGGATATTGAGCAGGTTAGAGTCTGACCCATCACCCATCTGTTTCTGGGAGAATTTTGTTCAGGCAGTCAAGATGGTGAGGGGAAGAACATTAAAGATGCTAGTTGTGGATGCGAGCGTGACCCGCTAGGTGTGCCCGGTACCATAATGAGTCTCCCCCGCCTATTTCTGTTCTCATAAATATTCAGGACCAGTGAGGGGCCTACAGTTACACCTACAGGTGAATAGGGTACTGTGACTACTTGGTCAGTTAGTCATCAGACAAGGGTAAGCCGACCTAGCGGATGGGGGAGATTCCATATTTATTTCTGAACTTGGATATTATTGGAGTGTGCAAATCTCCTAATTATGTCATCCTTTGCTAGCAGTCAACACCACACAGTGCTGCAATTTTCTGCCCGACCTGTCTTTAGCACTGCATTAGTGCACTGTCAGGAGTCACTTTATGGTCAAACTCAATGTTACGTGGACATGAACCCATGGCTATAAGTTTGCAGTTTGAGCGTTTTCATACGTGCGCCTGTGTATTGATGTGGGAGGATGCAGAGCTGAGGGCAAGCCTCCAAATGGCCCCATGTTTACATCCCTTGTAATGAAATTAGAGCCGTGTGGCGCCCACACAATAGGCCTCCGCTGATCCTCTAATTCAATTACCCCCCCTTATTAACGCTCTGGTGCTGCTGGCTGACCCAGGACTACACCGCTTTTTGTTACACGCCATTCACCAATAGCACTCCCACCTCTGCCTCTCAAAATGCCAGACTGATATAGGTCCAGGGCCCCAAGGCCACCGCTGGCCACCCAGGTACTAGTGGGACACTGGCTTGCTAGTGATGCTATCAGCCTCTCTTATACAGCTTGTTAGCCTGTTGGGATGAGTCAAAATGCAAACAGGACATTGTGTGGATTTGGTTTAGCTGCAGTATTGTGGAAGTGTACCAGACAGGGATGATTTCCCTTTTTACCCTCTTACTGTTCATCTTTGCAGCAAAAAATGCATACTATACAGTTATAAATCCCATGATCTTACAGACGTCCCTCTCAGTAATATGTCTGCAAGTAGCAGAAGGTGTAGTGTGTTATACAAGAAGCCTGGTTACAATACAGCGCACACACCAAAGCACTGTAGAGGGAGTAGTGTATGTTTCCCACTAGTATCCATGGTCAGGAATCTCTCAGCCAGCTTCTCTGGGAGTATTATCCTAGTCATTCTTCATTCAGCAGAACAAGTGATGCACACAAAACAATTGCAATCAACTGCCAGAAGTGTAGACCAAGGAACCGCTGCTACATAAAAGTGGTGTAACTTTAGATGGATAATGGATTTAACAGAGGTTCATAGAAAAGTCTTTTTGGCCCACAGGGGTGTACGTCTAATACCGACCAGGCTAAATCACCTCAGCGCCCATATTCAGGATTGCAAGGCTAAATCTCCGCCACGTATCTCAATCTGCAGCCACTGCATTGATCTTATTAAAATTTCAATCTGCTGCAGGCACTCTTTCTCGTCTCTCATGTTGAATGCACCCTTTTAATAATGTAACTGGTTTTAACTAGATCGTAAAATGTTCATTCAACTTTCATAAGCCCTGTTAGCCAATTGAGGAATTTACGTGATGGCAGGAATTACTTTAGCATTACCTCAGTTGTGTTGTGACACTCCGTTCAGGTTAGAGAGTTGTGTCTAAGCTTAGCCTGCTGGGAGGGACGAGGTGGCAGTTGTGCCACCTGCCTGGCACTGTAACAGAGCTTGGTCCTAATGGGTTCTATACAGATTGGCCTCCTGGTAACCAATAGCCCTCCTAAAAGAACACAACCCTTCTCCTCTGCCTCATCTATTATATACTTGTGTTATACCGGGCTAAACGGTACCTTTTCAGGTACAGCTAGAGTGACTGTGGTGTGACGACATCATAGCCAATAAGCTGTCTGTTTTTACACGTCCGTTTTGCTAGGAGCGAACAGGTCTTGACATTCGCCACAAGTTTGTATTCTTTTCCTTTTCTTTGGCTCCGCTTCCTTTTCAGTTTCATCATCAGGTTTTCTCATCAGGTGTGTTGTCTACCGCGTAGGTATGGCATAAATCGTCCTGGAGAATGGACCAATAGAATGAGTAAACAGTGTGTGCATGTGCTCATTGGAGTTGTAGGATCGTAGTGTCACGTTTCAATGAGTTTATTATTTCAGATGCCTTCAGATGACTACAATTAAAAATATACTGTATGTATATATATATACAGAATGCCAAAATGACAAAGTGGCTATGTGAGTGAGCCACTCTGTGACTGTGTTACACGCCACCGCCGAATTCTACCCGCATGTGGGGTGTGGCGGGTGCTAATGTCAAGCCCTGGTTAGTATAGGTTCTGAGCGGGTCCAGTGCGATGTGACTATGGAAGCTGCTGGCTGATTTAGCCCAGCGTGTTTGTGTGTGTGCATGTCTGTGTGTGTGTGTGTGTGTGTGTGCGTGCCTGCCTCATCCTCTCAGGCCCTGCATGAGTAATATGACCTTCATAGGGAGATTAAAATATGTAGCAGGCATGCATTGATTTTTTTGGACTGGCCACTGAGATTTATGTACTCAGCCAGTGCATAAATATTGATACCTTCTCTCCTAAAAAACAGATGTGATTCTGTGCGCGGGTGTGTGCGTGTGAGATAAAACACATGGAATTTTGGATGGCACCTGGTAAAAGAAGAGTAATTGGTAGCACAATAGCTCTGTCAACCTAAATCTGTGTCTGTAGATTAATAAGGTCACTCCCATTAGGTGATGGCTAATTATAAAGTCCCTAAGCAGCATTGTCAAGTGCAATAGCAGTTTAAGGTGACAGATATTATATCTCTTTATTGATTTTTTTTTTATTGTTGGGAAGCACGTTGATTTTTAATAGTGGTTAATTGTTTTTGTAAAAAAAAAAAATGAAAAAAGACCGAAAAGTAAAATAAACTTTTCATAATTTTTTAAAAAAATTTTTATGCCAACATACAAACTGAGCTGTGTGTATCTTTAATTTTATTTAGTCACATTTCTCAAAGCGAGCATGAGCCTGTTGTTCACACCTCCCAGGGTTTCAAAGGGGTCAGACTGAGCTTAGATTGTGCCTTGGATTCAGCCTTCAAGCCCCTCTGGCCTCCAAAAACGTTTATTCGCTTGAATTTAAGAATGTTATATCCAATATTCATCCGAGCGTTGTTTTCAGAGTCGATGCCTTTGCTGTTGAGACGCTCACTGCAGCGTCTCTAGGCGGTTCTGGGTTTTGGGGCGTTGTCCTTCGCGATGTGTTGTGCCGAATAGATGTTTGAGGGCGAGTGTGAAGAGCAAGTGATGCTGACAGGCCAACTCAGAATGAGTCACGCTGCTGACGTGACTTTTATTCCAAGGATTTCAAAAGAAAAAGGTTGCTTTCTGGGTCATTTGCTTAGATTACATCTCTCTCTCTCCCTTCCCTTCTCTCTCCTTCTCACTGTCTCAGATTATTTCACTCTCCTTCTATCTTTGCCAACCTTGCCTCCCTCCCCCTCCTGTTTTGAGTGCTCAGCTGATGTTTTGAGTGTCACAGGGTTTACACAAGAAACCGAAGTTGACTCGGGACCCCTGAGAACAAAGGAGAGAGTCCATTAAACATACAGACATGTTATTATGCACTATTTTGTATCAATCAACATACAGCATAGATATCAAGGAGCCAAGTCGAGTCTCCATCAAAACTTAACAGCTTGGAAATTACCATCCGCTACCATGACAACCTTGACTGAAGAGCCAAGGCACAGAATTCTTAATTTTTAAAAATGTTTCTATATTCAGTCAGCCATCTCTTCAAAGGGGGACGGAGGAGTGAGTCACTCACAGGGGATTGTTTTGGTGTTTTTCAAGGCCGTTGCACACTGGACACATATTTTCAGATACGCTCAAGCATAGCATGCATCCTTTGAAAATGATCCCGTTAGTCAATGAATGTTTGCACTCCAGGCGCATACTACGCACAACGTTGCATTTCTGAAGTGTATTTTTACTATTTGTGACGCTTTGGGCGTGCATATTTACTGAACTTCATGATGTAAAAATGTTGTAGGTTACAATTAAAACTGAATGTTCAACTCTTCAAGTCAGTTTGCTTCGCATCACGTGTGTATCATGGGACATGACAATCTCTTGAATTGCAGCCTTGTGTTGAGCCAATTAGCTACTGTAACTGCAAATGAATAAGCCGGTTTCTGCTGCGAAGTTTGAACTAGTGCTGGTGTGTACAGTGTGTTTAATTCAGGCAGGTTACAATGCATCTCTATGAAAAAAGATCTGTTCTGCCTGGCAGTGCGCAGGGGTGGAATACGGCATCTGGTGCCAACACGCTACGCTAACGTACCCATTATACGCTATGCATCTGCTACACTAGACACAGGGTGCCTCGAGAGCAAGCCTCTGCAGGCTGTTCTATATTTTTGCGCAAGAGGTCTATTTTCAGTGAAAATCAATACAGAAATGCTTTTTGAATGAGTACAATCCATCCAAACTGAATACCAGGCTGTACCAGAGGGATGCCTGCCTTCTGCGCGACCTGCTCATGCTGTTTCCCACGGTGGGAGGTGTCTCAGTCCGACGCTGTTGAACACACAGCGACGTGAAGTTGATTGCCACTTTACATTTTCAATAGACAATACTGTTTGTGGTGAGAGACACGTTTATCCATGTAGCTCCACAACGAACTCGACGCAACAAAGAATTAGACTCGTAATCCGCCACATCCGTGCCAGGTGTAGCTCTGTAAGGCAACGAATAGCCTGCGAAAGAAGGCTAAAGAAAACCTTGCTTAACTCTCTGTGTCTATATTGCAGACACAGTATGGGCTTAGTTGTGAACAGTGGTTATCAGTTTTCTTCTTTTGGCAGCTATGTCCGTCATTATATATCTAATTTACAGTTTGACAGCTACATAATAATAATATTAGACTGACCTTCTCCGCTAGACTTAGACTTGTTATGCTGATAGTGAATCGATCTTCATTTACTGTTTCAAACATGCTGTTTATCAATTTTGGTCTGTCCATTTCTGGGTAATAGTGTATTATTGAATGTCTGGAGAGTGGACAGCATCCAGTAATGTGATCAGCCGGCTTGGATAGCACAGTGACGGAATTCAGCGAAACTTTGGGATCATGTTACGGACAACTGTGAAGATCTCTGTTAAGAGAGGTCTGCCTGTCTCTCTATCAGCCCTCTACACTAGACTACCTTCTACAGACAGAGTCCTGCTGTTAGCTACCTGCTGCTTCGCTGGATATGAGGGAACTAGTGTTTCAGTCTTGCACTGTCTGTGTTTGGGAGAAGGTAAGGCCAAGGATAAATGAAGGTAATGGCTTTTGTACAGTGTCGGGGAGAAGGTTAGGGAATAATGCCTGAATTAACTTTGTTGGTGTGGTTGTTTTGTGCCGGTTAGAGCCAAACTGTTTCAGCGTCACACAGGTTTTTTATTGTCCTTGAGCATTCACATAGTCCGTTTTTGACACAAAAGGCCCATTTTCCCACTGGTTCCTTTTTCTACTTAAGAATGACATAATACATAATACAATGTAATACAGTGACTAAAATGTGTCCTTTATTACTAATTATTTACATTATATATCACTCAGTCTTTAGACCTTACATTTGCTTCAAAAAAGTGACTTGAAACTGATGAAAGATGATTTTTCCCCAGTTTAAATATTTCCTAATTTATTAAAACAAAAATTTGCCTCCATGGGCAGACCCTTTTATCTTTACTCTGACACATACACTAAAATTCTAGTCGAAGTACAAACGGCAAAATCACAATCACAGCATATTGGAATTTTGCAAGCATGGTTGTCTTCATTACAATGGAAAATCACATCTCTCAATATTCAAGCAGTGTGCCTAAGCTCTGGCCCATCATGTCTGTGGCCTGATTACTGGGCTACATGGATCCGCACTGCCTTGCCGTTACATAAGACTTAGGTTGCATGTACAGTAAATTTACGCCCATCAGGAGTACATTAACTGCTATTGTTTGATGTTTTTTTTTACAGAGTTGATTCCCCTTTAATGGGTTTAAGTCAGGCTTACTGTGATTCCGTGCTGCATTGCTTTTGTAAGCACTGTCTTTGACTTAAAGCAGGCCTCCCTCTCACTCTCTCTCTCGCTCTACGCTGGCGATGACTCACACCAACACACCCCTGCAGACGTATTTTCTCCTGCACCCCGGAGAAAGAGCGTGAGACAGAGGCAAGAGATAGAAAGAATGAATGAAAGAGAGATATCCTCTGATGTGGCTTTGACGCATAATATCTGTACTTGCAGGCTGTCTTACCCCATCTGTCTGCATTTCTCTGTCTGTGTACGGCAATACCTATGCTCATTGCTATTCCCTCCACGCATTTTTGCTACTGCTGTGGTATTATTGAAGCCTCACTACATTAGGGTACATTACTTAGGGTTAGGGAACACCTTCCCTTCCCTTGTAGTAAAAGCAATTTGTACATTAATTTTTTGGTACATCTGTAAACTTAAGTCATATCACGGATCGTAGTTGCTAATACTTAGCCTGTATTTTGGTCACAAAGATGGATGCATCACTAGCGCATGCTATTAACTAATGTTGCATACTTAAGGAGGCTGGCGTAAATGCACTTTTTATAGGTTGTCCTTATGATGCCCAGAATATATTTATCACCGGCTGCCCTGCGGTGAGCGGGCTAAAACAGTGTGACATGTGCAGCCATGCTTCAGTGTATTCCACACGTGCAACGCGGCATACGTTTCACGGCCTTGAGGTTTAGCTTCTCCGGAAATAGGAAAGGAGCAAAGGGACCGAGGGTGATTATTAGCCATGTACGTACGGCTTAATACACAACAGGCCCTGTCGCCATTTTCGAACACACGGCCCTCCGCCCCCTCCATTACCCCCGCAAGCTAGGAATGACATAATGGGTCAGCTCATGCTGATTCTTAGTTGCTTTGTTCTTTTTATTTAATTTGATTGTTGTCGTTGTGGTGTTCTGCAAATGTGCCGGTCTCAGGTGAGTCCAGTCCAGCTCAGTCAGACTTATCGTTGCCCTGGTCACCGGCCCTCTCATGTTCCACGCTCCTGGTTGGCTGCTCAGGTCTGTCTTTAGAAGCGATACGTTCGTCTATCTGCTATTTTTAGCATGTTGTGTCAAAACAAGGCCGTCTCATCTCCATGCATGTGTGGGGTTCGCTGAAAGGATTTCGCTACTCCCCCCCAGAAGGCTGGAGTGGACCGCTTCAGCTACATGTGCACCAGTCCTGGCTCCCGTGGTGCACATGTTACGCAACCCTGTGCACTCAGTCTCTGGGCTGCAGGGCCAGAATGCTAGCCAGCCAGCACTCTCATATTCCCTTTCCCCTGCATTCCTGGTATCTCTCTCTCTTTCTCTCTCTTTTGTCCCAGCTGACGGGCCTGCTCCTCTCTCCTTTCCACTCAGTTGAGTTTCATGTTTTTATTTTCAAAGACGATGAAGCAGAATACGGGCCACTCTGATTTAGTCATTGCATAGCAGATTATATTGGCCTATCTTGTCGACTCGCAGTAAATGCTGTAGATTGCCACTGGCGTGCAGCCTCCCTCCATTTTTCGTTTGCTACAATTCTCTCTCTCTCTCTCTCTCTCTCTCTCTCTCTCTCTCTCTCTCTCTCTCTCTCTCTCTCTCTCTCTCTCTCTCTCTCGCTCTCTCGCTCTCTCTCTCTCTCTCTGTGTGTAGCAGAGTGTGAAGACCGAGGGCCAGTGAGAGACAGGAGGAGGCTCTGTCCTCTGTTGTCATAGAA
>JAOEHI010052277.1:0-16979 GCA_025447815.1 Percopsis transmontana | reverse complement strand
GTGTGTGTGTGTGTGTGTGTGTGTGTGTGTGTGTGTGTGTGTGTGTGTGTGTGTGTGTGTGTGTGTGTGTGCATTTGAGCCTCTGTTTCTGCCACTGAATAAATGCTACCGATGACCCTACATGTTTAAATATAGACCTGCGTTACCCAGGGGAAGCCGTGGCAACGCGCCGTAGAGATGAATTTCAAGGAGGAGAGCGGTGCGGCTGCCTTGCTTTGCCTACCCCACCTGCATGGCACACGCTGTTCTCTCAGCAATACCATAACAAGGCATTGTTATTAGAGCACACATGATCTTTAAACAGAGGGCACTGCCAAACCTCACTATGGATTTTTCCACAGAGGAGGAATTCAATACTTGGGATTTGTTGTTATATCTCTTATTATTATAATCCCTACAGATTGAACCTCAAATGTGCTACAATCCACACTTGAACCAGATTTTATGTGAGCCGAAGTGTAAAGATGAGAGCCTTTTTTCATGTCAATGTATAATCTTGTATGACAGTCTGTCTAGGGGTGTAGCACAGAAAATGGCACGTGATCTAAATTTGTTTGGGGGAAGCAATAATACACAACTCCTGCCACTAGGTGTCTCTGTTGGTTAGGAAAGGAGAAATAGAGGTCCTCCTTTTTTATGCCTCTCCCTAGAACAACAGCACCATTCATGACAGTGAGCAGGTGTTGGTGCCTGTCCTGTTTTGGGCAGGGCATTTGCATATACCTGCTGTACACATGCATCGTACCAAAATGTGCGTTTCTTACCCGATCTCCGTGAAATTCCTTCGTTGAGAGGAACTAAATTCAGCATGCTAATACAATGCGGCACACAATTTGACACATGCACACGTCCACGCACGTCTACACTCCCCTGCAGGTGTGCATGTGTTTACGGGGACCTGTTTTCCCTCACACACACCATTGCACACTACCTCTTTAACAGTTGTTGTCGATCACGTAATGCTATCTTGCAGTATGGACCAATGTCTAGGCTTCTTCACTTGAGCACTTTAATTAAATGGAGACCCTGGAGTTGTTTTTGAAGCACAGATTCGAAACTAGTCTTTGATATTAGAGTTTTAGCGTCACTCAAAAAGGCGCTGCCACAGAGTGGGTCGTCAATGGCAATAAATGGGTAGACATGTAGGGCAATGAGTGTGTTTATGTCATTATGTTGCTAACGCGGCACAAACAAAGCTATAGCGGCTCAGAGGAAGGCACACAGACAATAAATGGTAACCTGCAGCACAACCCTGGGATAAAAGCACATTATACTGTAGAAAGCACATGAAGGGAAGCACAAATGAGGCCTTGTGTTAACAAGATCAGGTTCCATAGTAGAACATGGATGGAAGCTCTTAGCAGCAAGCCCAGACCTACGGTCTGTTCAGTTACGGTTAACTCCCATAGTGTTGAGAAATACAATTCACACAGGAAGTATATATATATATACCCATTAGGCCATACTGTGCCGCTGTGGATTCAACTGCACTAAATCCTGACTGCCATTTGCCAGGTGTCAGTTAAATGCCCTGTTTGTAGATGGAGTACAATCAACAAACAGATGGCCACTTAAGAACTCCATCTTAGTTAGAACTGATGTTGTGGATGCCCTCTATAAAGAGCACAATCGCAATGCATAGTTACTAATGAATCATTGGCACTGAAAACAGCATAATTTCTTATTTCCTGCACGGGGCAAAGCATGTTCCGCTCTGTACTTTTTAAATAGAAAGCCACTGGAACATTAGATGTTACAACATTGTAACATCTAATGCTATCCACTGTTTTTATTGTCAGACAAATTGGGTATCGCTATTTCATTTAGAGGTTATATTGCAACTCCAGGGTTTTTTTTTTCTTCTCCTTGTGTCATTTGAAATGTACTGTGTACTTTTAAGCAAATCATAGATTAATTGAGTTAAATGACTCAATGACTAAATTAAGAGTAAAAGTGTATTTTATTTAACTGTGCAGTCTTTGTGTGACCAAACCATAGCTCTATTTACAGTACAGTTCTTAAGATGATTTTATTTAATCTGTGTATATATTGATGTACATTCTTTTAAATTCACAACAAGTCTATCTATTGTTAGAGTGACAGGGTGTATACTTGATTTGTAAATAATAACTGTATATTTTCAGATATTTCAGATTTTTGTACGTCATGTTACTTTTTGTGTCTATCGATCTATGGTGTGTAGTTGTTGTCAATCAAAATATCTTGAGAGAATGTATTTTGTGAGTTTGTGCACATTAGCGTGCACGTGTGCAGTTGAGTGCATAGGTAAATGTACGTTTTGATGTTCAAATGTGTGTGTGTGTGTTTTTCTCTCCACTCAGTGTTGTGTGCTTCTGTATCTAGTAGATCCCATCTGGGGACCACCAGTGTAAGCACTCTTTGTGTTGTTTTGGGCTGTGTCTACAGTTACTGCTGGTTCCGTCACTATTTGAAGACTTGAACAATAAAGTGTGTAAGAGTACTGAAAAGCAGAAGCAATTCTTTTGTCCGAAACAGGGATATAATGTACATGATGCAGGGGACAGGGGATTAAAGTAACCACTTTTATGAAATGGAACAATGTGATGTCTGTTTATTTGTCTGTTTATTTGTCTGTTTATTTATTTATTTAGAGAATATCCTGGCATAATGGCGGTGCAGTCTGGTCAAGAAAATCACTTGAGCTTTGTCAATGGTGGCGAGGCAGGATACAGCTCTTTTTGTGCTGCCAGATTACGGGCTGGAACAGTGGATCCAAGTTAATAGTTCACCATAGAAAATTTGTCAAATACAGCTTTAAATACCCGAGACTCGTGACCAAAGAAGCTATTTTTGGAATAGAGCTCAGTTAAATGGCTTTAGCTAGAGAGCTTTGTGCTGTATTTTATATTTCCTAATTCAAGGGGAAAGTCGGTTATTGTGCATCTCAACTACATATATATTTAGTATTAGGCACACATGTTTAATGCAGAGAAAATATAGGATTAGGATTGTGTGTGTGTTTGTGGCAGTTTATACTAGTAGTGGGGAGAGGCAATGTGTGTCTGATCGCTGACCGGTCTCTTCGGCGGGGCAAATGTTCCTGTGGACATGGGTTGCTAGTAGTGATGTCACACGGCTGCTACGGTAAGAAACAAACATAAGAAGGTGTTTTATGATACTTTCTTCTGGTAAACATCCAAGCTCTTAACAGATAACTGGCCCAGTCGGAGGCCCTGGGCTAGCATGCAAAAAAAGCAGGCTAACTTGAATGAAACCAAATACCTTCCAAGGCAGTGCTGAATGGCAGTAAGGGCAGTAAGGTAGTAGTTAGCACGCATGGTTACACAGGTTAACACTGCTGTCTGGATTACTGCTTTACCTATTGCTATACCTATTGGCCCACCGCTCAGGGGGCTGTATGGGGGGAAAGAAGTGTCTGTGTCTACTCTTGTTTAGGAAGGTTGTGTGCATCAGTGTTCTTGTGACGAGCGATTGAGACATAATCTGCTTCCTCTCACTGGCTGACTGCACTGCTCTCCACCTGCGGGTGGCTGCACCCTGTGCCTCTGTGCACAGGGTAGGCAGAAAATGTGGGCATCTAGGGGCACCATAATGTAATGAAGAAATGTGCCCTTACAAACCGTTTGAAGCAGTTAGCCAGTTACTAACCAAATAATAAAACGCACTAATTGCAAGCCAAGCCCACGTGCCCTGAGCTACTTTAAAACATGTTGTATATATATCTGTTAACCCTCCCTCCACCCTTAAATTGAATTGAAACCACTGGAAACAATCATGTCACTCTTGGATGTGGGTGCAGCAATCAGGTTAGGCAGCCAGACTGACGGACACTATTGTCACATAGTGCCGTTTAGCGGCAGCGTCAGGACGTGGACCAAGGCATTATCCAGCTCTAATATCCCAGCTCTCACCTAAGGCCTGCTGCAGAGAAAAGGTCTGCGCACCACTGAACAACCATCGCATGGCAGTTTATTGCGGACTGTTGACAGAGACACGTCATCTGCCTTTCAGTAGGCCTACTCTGCAGCGGGTTTAACATTTATATGATTGTTCACATGGTACACATTTTTAATATGCTGGTTGTCCAACAAAGAAAGGTTGACAAATGGGCCCAGTCAGATACATGTAAACATATACTTGATTTGTCTAACCACGTGCCTGGCAGGTCCCCTTTTAGTTCAGTTTAGTGTATTATTTTGTTGAGCTGTGTATTTAATAAGCCACTGCAGTACACCTGCGAGTCTGCAATCCACGAGAGTCAAGACTACAAAATGTTGTTTCTCCTGTCTAACTGATATCCTGGACATCCTGTGGAGATGGGGAACAGATACTGATTCTGCTTAACTGCCATTATTGTGCAAATGTCAGCTTCCCCACTTCCCATCAAGACTCTGTGCTAAGCTCTATGCTAAACTCTAAGCTCTATGCTAAACTCTATGCTCTATGTTAATACGCTGCATCACAAAGCCATATGTGCACTGTACAATATTAATTATGCATTACTGCTTAGGCGTTTTTGCTACATTATTTTAATGTACATTTGCTCTACAGTATTCCCCTTATATTCTTATAATTGCACTGTAATAGTATACGCTATCAATCTATCTATCTATCCATCTATCTATCTATAGCTATGTCTGTCTGTCTATCTGTCTGTCTATCTGTCTGTCTGTCTGTCTGTCTGTCTGTCCATCTATCTATCTGTCATCACAGGTCAGGTTTCATTTCTCTTTTCGTTTCTCTTTTCCAATTCAGCAGCTATATTAAGGAAGAAGGGGAAAGGAAGAAGGAGGAAGTTTGAATCTACTGGCCTGTGAAATCGGTGCTGGAAAATTACCGTTGTAAAACTTTCGACACTGTGGTTGTAGTCCCAGGAGTATGCATGTGTAAGAGAGCAAGCATTCTCACCAAATCCCTTCTGAATCAATACTGTGATGTGGGATCTGTATGTCGGCTCTAACACGCGGTTAATGTGATCTAGAACTGAGTGTAAGAGTTGGGAGAGGCATCTAGTTGTGAGACAAGAAAGAGACCAATGAGTGGGTGGGATACAAGACTTCCAAACTGGATACAGAAGCCCTCTTTAGCCCATTCCAAGAACCAGCTAACTTCTGTTCCCTAGATAAGTCATGGCTTGGACCAGTGTTTACTTTTAATGGGGTGTTTTGTGCGGCTTATAATAAACAAATGAACTCTGTTTTATCATACACAGGGATGTACTGTAGTAATATCAAATTAGCTTGCAGTACATACATGTGTTTGCTGTATGTAATATTAAATGTAAAAAGATGGGAAAAATCGCTAATCATGAACTACAGGAACATGGACATCAACAATTATCGCAAAACCCTGGCAGCCCACAATGCACCTTGGCTCTGAAGATCCCAATTAGCTGCTCATGGCAGCACCCACTGACAACCGGTACCTCCAATGAATGTAGCAAAGCCTTGAACCGTGAAGAGGAGAACCTTTCATTTAATGTTTCTCTTGTGCTGAATGTTGGGTTGAAGCAGAGCCAGAAATAGCTACAGGCTGAAGAGAAAACATGAAAGTTTGTTTAGGTTGTTACGTAAGCGCAATCAAAGCATTTAGATTACATTTACACTTACACAGGATTTAGCCAAACAGGTTTAAATGAGCAGAACAATAGAAGCAGGTTTCTGATCTCCAGTAAAAAGTTAACAGAAATGATCAGAGACTGTCATATTTCTATTAGTTTCAAGGTACAGCACTAGAATATGATAGTAAGAGTTGTTGCAGTAAGAGTTATACTGCAGGGTCATACTTTTACATTTACAGCATTTAGCAGACGCTTTTATCCAAAGCGACTTACAATTAGTACATTTGTCAACAGATGAACTGGTTAACCACCAGTTTTTGCAAGCAAATAACATTCTCCTAACATTCTCATAAGCGCAGCATCATGTAACAAGGCTCTTCACTTTATCATTTGCTCCTCTGTCAATAATTGCAATAATCGAAAGTTATCATTCACTCTTCAAACAGTCAATAATTGCTAACAGCCTAAATTCTGTCAAAGTGCTTAATATTCAAATAGTTGATTTAACAGAGTAGAAAGGAGGATATATATATATAATATATATTATATATATATCTTATATATATATAAACAGGAATTTCTCATTCAGCTAATGTGAAAAAAAAATAAATGGCACCTGGCAAAACACAGGATGGCGATATAAAGTTGTAGTTGCAGGTAAACAGGAAGCAGTTTAAAATTGCACCAGGAAGAGAGAGGGGAGTGTGGAACCCTTCACTGAATCCATCATACTATAAACAAACAAGACTTTCTTAGGATTTTATTTTTCACGTTTTCACCGTCTCACTGTTGTTCACTAGTCATTACCTTCAATTGTTACAACTTAAACACAAATGCAACAGGTCAAGTCAAGTTTATTTCTACAGCCCTTAATCACAGTCTCCTATCCTCCAACCAGGAGATAAATAACATGGGAGAAACCTTGAGAAGGGACCACAAAATGAGGAGTTTAAACCTTCAAGGGTGGCTTGGCTCCAGTAAGTGCAACATCAATAGCATAACAAGCAAAATATTTCCCACTGCAGGCCGACAGGAGACTTCAAGCTAGCCGCCTCGCGTCTCCATCGCTTCTCCATCCACACAGGATGGAGAGGACAGGAAAGAGACCCATACACACAACACCACCTACACACGTTCGCATAGAAGAATAGAGGCGGCCCACAATGGCCTTGTGTCAACAGCTTCCACGAGAGATAGACTTTGGGTCCTGGACTACAACCTGTTATTTTTTAAATAACTATTATTTGTACAAAGTGTTCAGACGTGCCCTGGTATCCAGCGTCCTCAAAGACCCTCCTATTGTGAGGTCTTCTTTAAAGACGCACCACATCCATTGTCGGTCTGTCTGAAAGTCCCCTTTGTCATCCTCCCCGCAAATGTCACCAGATGTTGAGGACGGCCGTCTGCCATTCAGAGGGAGGTCGGGGATGTTGAACCTCCCCGTCGTGGGCCAGGGGACGCATGGATCACAGTGCTGATTGAAGCTTCTCGTATGGCGACAGGTGATTCCATCTCATTAGTTGCTATGGCGTCCTGTTCGCGCCGATAGCAGATCCACTCCACGTCTCCTCGAAAGCAGCCTTAAGTTGTATAAACCACCTACAGCCAATCATGTTACTTGACAAGAACCCAAACAGTGATTAGAGAGACGTATCAGACACTTTAACCGTTTGCCTTGCGTTGCTAAGACCAGGAACACAAGTGGCAAGTGGAAGGGTGGCGCAATTATTCTGTGATGAATAACACAGGTGCCTTAGTGATTCTCCACCTACACGGGAACGCTTCATCACTAATGCATCAGCCACTTATCTGTGCAGCCCAATTCAAAAGGGATGATTGCGCCCGCCCACCTACCCAGACTGTCGGGAGTGCAGTTCTGATGTGACCTGCGTGTACTGTAACAGGCAGGAGGCAGATCTGTGGGCACTGAATGGACCCGATCCACATGTCAGAGGACACATGCTTCTGATGTAATAGTCCATAATAGAACAACCTTTGCAATTTGGTCCTACTGTAAGTCATTAGTAAGACTGTCTTACAATAGTAAGGGGGGGGGGGGGTCACAAGCTAAACTAGCAACCGTTAGCTAACGTACAATAGTTCTTTTATGTAATAGCATAACATAGTAGCATAAAATATATGCAGTATGATAACCATAAACATCGTTAAATTTATGCAGTTGTTTCTATCAAATATAATACAACTAAATTGGAATGTTTAAAACACAAAATCTTGAAGTAATTTTGAGGCCCCCCAAAAGCACCTCTACACGCCTCGAGCACTTTGAGATCCACCGTTATGAGACACAGAGGAGAAAGGCATTTGTAATGACAAGAAATATATCACATGGATCCATAAATGTGATTAATATTCATGACAGACTTCTGGCAACTACAAACTCCTTCAATTAGCCCTCATCAGTTGTTTTAATATTGGCTTTCCTTTTTTTCAGGGAGCATCAAAGTACTAAATACTAAGTACTATGTACTGTATCTCAATGGAGACATGAAAGACATGGTAAAAGAGGCAAATGCACACGCTAATGGACATACAGTATTTCTCTGTCTCTGTCTTTAAACGTAATGGCCATGCTCTTATATAAACATTCCCTATACCTTTTAAGAAGTGGGATCTCCTTCACTTTAACATGCATTTCCTAAATGGGTGCAAATGGTGGCAGAGGTTGATGAGACAGCACTCCTGTCAGTGTTTAGGAAACCTCCCTCAGCTCACTACAGTACAGCGGCAGAAGGAAATTTGAGTGAGTGAACAAAAACAAGCATCTCAAAGACGAACAAGTATCTCAAGTTATTACCACAGTTGGCAGAGATGCAGACTTGTGGTTGTAAAAAAACAAAAAATACTTTATTCCAGTGAAGGGGATCAAATGAGATATGGAGTCCATCTCATGATTCTCTGGAACAACAGCTGTATAATAATCACAACCTTGGATTAGTACTAAATGCCCCATAACGCAGATCCTGGCCAGTCTTTTACATAGTTTCCATCCCGAGTCCAGGCAATGAGTTCACTGTGGTTCATTGTGAAGTGTTTCCTTCTGCCAGGCCCTAGCTTGTGTATGATTCACACAGATGATCGGAACAATAAGCAGACACGTAGCTTAACAAAACAATCAAATAACAGATACATATAATACGTTTGTTTTGACCTCACAAACACAGTGCACACTAAGTGCACTAGAAGGTCTATTAGTCTGATGCAGTGATTGGCCAGCTTTTTGACCTCTGACCCAACCGGTCCTACACTGCCACCCCCCACCACAAAAAAAGGCATGTGTGTGCACGAGAGGTGTGCACGAGAGGGCTGTCCATTAGAAGCTCCACAGAGATGGTGTGATGGGCGCATAGTGCCTCTGCGGCATAGAGAACTCCCCGTAGAGTTGACAGAGAAAGAGTTCTTCCCTCTTCATGGGTCATTACATCTCCATCCACACTCACAGGGTTGGATTGCCTTGGCTCTTTTCTCTTTTTCACTTCATCTGATTGTTCTCAGGAGGCAATTTTGTCTAAAGTTTATGTATGGACATTATGAGAAGATATTGTTACCTGGTGCCTATTTGGCCTGCCATGAGCTGGACATTGTCACCTATACAGTACTCATTAATTGTAAAATGGGACATTGGAGTGTTTGATCATTGCAGAAGCTTCCTTGTGACCAGCAGGTACAGTTGAATTCAAACACTGGAAAACCTGTCTTTCATTCTGTATTACTTTAATTTCTACTGTGACTCAAACTAGTATTACCGTACTGTAATGTGTGCACGTATCTTAACTGTCTAAATGTGTAGCAGGTCACTTTCTAAAGAGCATCCATAATAAATGAATTCAACTCTTTGAAAACTAAGAGTTTCATTCATTCATTGCATTTTTCAATTTTACCTTTGCAGGCAGGTTTCTTATTCATGTTCATCCATTCATTTATTCATTCACGCATTCATATTTACTGAGCTGTTACCTGGCCCCTCTCTGCAAAAGACATAAAAGGAGAGGTTGTTTGGCATGTCTCTCTGCTTCTAACACTCGCTAGTGGCAGCAGACGACGAAGTTCTGTCTTCAAAACCACTTAGGTTCTACGACTAATAGAGGTTAGCTCTGAAAATGGGGATGATGCTTGGAAACGTTAAGGGGGGGGAATATCTGACGCCCCTAAAGCTGTGTCTCCATAGCAACCACATTGTGCCTCCATTTTCTCCCTCCATTTCCTTTTGTGTTTAGGAGGCGAGGAATCATTGGAACCGGGGGGCTCACACAGGGCAGAACCTCTGAATACTGATGGACAGGCCCAGAAGCACTTACACCTGTTGTTGTTTATAACGTGACAGACGCACGCAACTTATACAGTAATCACATGGTTCTGATGGGAGATCCGTCTGTCATTAACACAGCTTTGCTATGACCACCTGCTGGAACGATCAATAAAAGACCCCTCCTCGTCTAATGACAGCATAATCTGGAGAAAAATAAGGGATCAGAGGGTTTTTAACAGCTTTTATGGCTGTTTCCTATCATCCTCATGTCAATTGGCCCCCTTTTTCTGCATGTGTTTGATGCACCTCAGTACTACAAACACATTGATTGAAAAAGACACCATACACTAAATAATAAAGAAGGAGGAGATCCACTTTAACAGGTACACAATTGTAAAAAACAATTAAAGGTTTTCGTTATCAGAATTGTAGCACTGCTACATTCTGTACTACATTTTGCAGCATCTATAAATAATAGGAATAAACTGTCTTTATCCACCATGACACGTTACAGGCAGACACAGGCTGTCCCTATTGCAACCTGCTACAGTTGTGACACTTACAGTTGTATCAAGGACATGTGAAAGGAGGTCCACATTGGTGATATTAAAGAGACACTCCTTGATCTCGTCTGAGAGGGCATGCCTCTCCTGCACTTAGACCGTGCCCCTATAGCTCACAGCGGTCTCTACCCCTCCCCTTGCATCAAGAGTGAGCTGGGGCAGGAATTGGGGGGGGGGGGGGGTTCGGCATGGGGGGGTGTAAAGCAATCAAGGAGTGTACCTTTAAGGGAACCTTCTAAATACAATAGAGCGGTAACTAGACATGTGACATCCATTACTATCCATTATTCCAGCGGTCAAGAAGGGAGCTGGCCTGTCTCCAAAGGGTTCCCTCCACTGAATGGCTGATATGTCTGGGGGGGAGAGAGAGAAATTCTCCATGGAAACTGTGTTCAATATTGTCATGACAACCTTGTAAATGAAACAAGCAGTGAGGGGAAACAATGGCCACGAGCAGCCAGAGATGACTGTCCGAGCCCGGAGACAGACGCGTAGCCTCTCTGCCTAAGCTTGCTGGTGCTGATCTTGTTCCATGAATCACAGCCCAGCAATCTTTCCGTCGCTGAGGCATGCATCCTGGTCCCCAGTGCCTGTGGTGCTGTCACTTGGACTTATCCAGGTGTGTGACTATCAATAACTACGGCTGCTGTGTTTTAATAGAGCCATCAAGATAGAACACGTTCATAAAGACCATTTAGGTATAAACTGCTTTTCTTTCATGAGTAAATTACTGTGTTCTCAATTGCCTGACCCATGTGTGTGGTGGCCAAGCATTGTCTGCACCTACTGTATGTGACCATGCTGTTACACTTCACGCTGATGTTCAGAGGTAGCATGAAAATAATGAACTGGGAGAGATGATTGGTTACAATCCAGAAATGATGTCACACAAATCTGGCTTATTTTTCATGAGTTGAAAGTTAGTCCAGCCCTTTCAGGTTCCTTAAGACACAACTTACTGCCTTTAAGGTGTTTCCACATACAGTACATGCCGAGAGGCAATTGGCTCCCAAAAACCTGGGGAATCCATAAGTCACATTGGCTGCAGGTATTTATGCAAATAAATTTTCCTAAAGATAATATCGTTAACCTAAACGCTACCTACTATCAAAGCAGCCAAATGTGTCACCGTGAAATACCCAGAGCATTTAGTCATTGTATTGTCAACTTCAATGCAATCTCTCTCTCTCTCGCTTTAGAAGATATTTCCTTTAATATTCATGCTTGATGTTTGTGACTCACTGTTGTCATCCAGCACCCCCCCCACCCCCCCGCCGTCCTCTGCCCCCCGTCACCACAGTGGAATGCACATTTCATCTCCGAACATCAGAGCGTTCCTTGTGGGCAACACCAGCAATGATGCTCGCACCCTGAGCTGAGGTGTACAAGCATGTCTGTCTGTCTGCTGCCTGTCTGACTGTCTGCGTGTGTTTGTGTGTGTTTGTGTGTGTTTGTGTGTGAGCGAGACTGTTTCAGCGTGTGAACGACAGAGGGAGGGGTGGATGGGAGACAGATGAGCAGTAATTAGCAGTAAGATCACTCCAGATCTCCATGGAGACGTGTTCCATGTTCTGTCCGCGACTCCAGTACATAATCCTGCTGGCACCCGGGACAGAAGTCATGTCTGTGGCTCTGATTACACCACCTCGCAGCAAGCCCAAGATCAGCCAGACTACAGTCGGGTGTCACTATAAATAGAGGCAGTTAACAACACAACACTAACCGGGGGTCACATGCTTCGCGTCGGGTGGGGAAATGGTAATTTACCAGTATAAACAATGCATGAAATATAATATATTTAATGACGCAATATATACTGTCATTAAATACAGAGACTCAACAGAAGACAAGTGACACTTTCAGCTCATACTGTACATTGGGGGGAATGTATTTTATTTGTATTTCTGCACAGAAACACATGCCTACATGACACAAGATATCCACTGCTTTGCATTGGACACACGACAGTTTGACAGTTTGACAGTTTGACTGGGCTTCAATCCAAGACAACCACTTGCTCCATAAACAACGCATGACAAGGAAAGATCCAACAAATATTCTCTTTTGCTTCGAGAATGTAGAACAGGGAGGAAGAGAAAACATGTAAATAACGTTTAATTAGCAAAATAATAGTCTTATGTTAACTTAAAATATATTCCATGACATATTCATATACATAGATGTAAATGGGTTTGGGAAGGATTTACAGTAGGATACTGTGTTATACTGTGCTACATACAACTGTGCTTTTACATACTGTAACTACAGACCTTTGTGTCAGCATAAAAATGAGCCTTGAATCCAACTAAGACAAAATGAGCTTTCCCTTTCTTTATTTAACATAAGGCAACTATGGTAGACCATGAGGAATATATTAAGTCACCAGTGAAAGTGGCTGAACCCCTCCTGTTCCGGCCTTGGAAACATCTAAAAGGGTTTCTACACTGACCTGACACAAATCAAAGTGTTAGGGAACAATTGTAATTACATTACTGCACACATTTAAGCTCCATTACACAACATTAGGCACAAGTGAAACTGATGGGGAACTGGTGTCAGTGCGAGCAACGTCACTATTCGTTTAATAATGATGGTAATGAAAATCTACCAGTAATATAACACAGGTCTACATTTGGTCCCTTTTCAACCAGTACTGATGCATCAATGGTACAGTATACAGCTCATGTAAAGGACAGTATTTACATGTGACAAGGTGTTGCCCGCGCAGCATTCACAACACGCCGTCTGCCGTGCGGTCTGTGGAAAACGGAGGCAGGAGGACCTGGTACAGGTACAATACGGTTCATCAGCACAAAGACAGACTCGGAATTAGCCTGGAAAGATGAAGGCAGGCTGTAATCTAACCCTACAGTAGTTTACAGGAACATTTCTGATGCCTAATGCAAGATTCGCACATTTCTGACATGTTTACTGCGTTGAACTAACAGCTATGACATTTATGGGTAAAAGACAAGACGCCAAATCAGAGTTTCGCAAGAACTGAAGCTAGGTGTAAATGTAGGCTATTTTTTCCCCATACATTAAAACCTCGTGTACAGATGCTTGGTCGCAGTAACTTGTGTTCTTAAATATTGTGTGGTGATTCAGATTTATGATCGTTCAGATCCTGACAAATTAATGTGTTCCTTAACGATGCACGTTAAGGTATTTTCCCCTGTCATTTCTAAGTTATTTCATCATACAGCGCGATATCATGCGAAACATGCAAATTGCTTTGAAACAAATAGGTGAGCGCACGTAGGCCTATAATGCACGTGACAGAAACAGGATAAGTGTACGAGTGAGACACAAAGCATTCTTGCCCTAAATCAAAGGAAACCTGCGTGCAGTTCAAATAGCAGGGAGTGGAGGAGAGAATAAGCGAGCTGCGTGACAAAATGTGTCCCTGTGTCACCGCGAGTTCACCGCCATTCACCTTTTCACAGCCAATCAGCATCAGGTTAGAGTAGTGACCTCTGGCTGGGCATAGTTCCCCGTGGCAGCAAGCACATCTTTACAGCTCTCTGGCAGAAAGAAACAGAAAATAAGACACATTAAGTCTATGGTATAACAGCGGTTATCAACCTTTTTTGACCCATGGTTTGCTAATAGAGGTGGTTCATAGCTCTCAACTCCCACCAGGAAGATTGTAAGCTATGAGCCACTTATTTTGTCCAAGCGGCAACCTCCGGTGCTGAAATATGAATCCAACACGGAAGTGCCAAAATCTGCAATTCCTCTAATGGCCACTTGAGACTGGCTCCAATAGCGAGTCAATCCCCATAGACCCCCATGTTAAAATGTCCAACTTTACAGCAAAAATAAACATGTTTACAGCCTGGTACAAAAAGCGGTTTTGGCCTATATAGCTAGTTTCCCTGTTCATGACAACTGTACGTGGGGTGAATTTTTATATAACTCATCATTTGAAATTATATTAAGCCATCAATTTATCCATTCATTACACATAGCCGGGAGTTAGGCGGGAGTCAGGCACTGCCAAGATGGCGACAGCCCGAGCCAGCACACTTGGCTTCAAACCCGTTCTTCAAAAAATCTATGAGTGACGTCACGGAGGGTTTGTCCACTTATTTATACAGTCTGTGATTTTGTCCCACAAGCCTGGAGACAAACAACATTAAACATCTAATCCACTTTAAACACCACTGACATTTTTAATATAGATATAAAACCAGATTAAAAATGAAAATTAGGTTGACGTTATATTTCATATTTCATATGGAACGTAACTACAAGCGCTTCGGAAGCCGTCAGCCTTTTGTAACCATGCTGCTAATGGAACCCTATTAGTAGCAATCATCTTGAGGAGTCATTTGGGAATATGGCAGCATATGATCCTACAGTAGCTCATAGGCACGGATCTGCATCACTGTAGCTACGTCCTCTCGGCAGGACTTGAACGGTTCACCACACCACCACATCCCAAGGAAATAGCAGGCAGTTGTCACGCCGCCAACACAATGCGCTCTGAGACCGGGCAGTGTCTGCCTCGCTGCGACGCACTCACTGTGACAGAGGATGCCGAGTGTGTGACGGACGCCTCGTCACAATCACTAGCATTTCAGATTCACCAGTGGTCTGCTCCTCAAAGAGCCCGGGCACAAAGGCGCTGATAACCATCTGAGCCTTTTCAGACCTGCTACAGTACATCCGTCTGTCCTTTTCTCTGTTTCCTGTCCTGTTGCTCTCCTGACATATTATCCATTCCCTACTTCCTGTGTGATCCTGGAATTAGCCTGGACACATCCCCAAATGGGCACAACATGGAGAGCACAGCCAGTGCACCATCATCTATTTCCAGCTAAGCAGTTGAGAATGGCTGCAGTTACGGGACGATGGCAGATTTTCGCTCAGCATTGAATGTTTTTTGTCTAGCCAATTAGAAAGGGCTAGCTTGCCGACTTAATGAGCTGGCTGTATCTTTTGTTCTTGTCAAAGACAAACAACACGACCGCTATCAGTCTATTCTCGTCAAACAATCTCATAATGATTGCGGTGATTAGGTTGCGATGATGCGATTAGGTTTTGGATGGTCTCGAGACAGGCCTGGGCTGCCATTCGCGTGATTTAGTGTCTGTGTTCTATTTCCCATGGTTTTAATGACAGCGCAGCATTTCCATTATGGGCCAGTGCATTTTCTATTCAGTCGGGTTTCTGTCAATGCATGCTTGTCCTGTCAGGATCAGAGCATGCCTGGCCACATATTGACTCCCATCAGGCGGGAAGTTTAGGGTGGCAGGGAGAATCACTGTTTGCCTCAGTCCTGGTCATTACTTCCCATCACAACATGCCAGCACATGTTATCCCCCCACTAGGACAGTCCTGACTGGGCTTGTGCTGTTTATCGGCATGCTGTTAAGATACACCAGTTTACAGCACTTGCACGCAATCAGGGTCTGACAACGCTTTTTAAGTGACACACTGAAATATAATTTCCGTCTAATGGGTTGTTAAAAATGGCGAGAGGCACTTACAAATGGGCAACGGGAAGTGCCGCGTTTATCTTTATTTTTGAGTGTCACGGCAGCAAAAAGCAGCTTGAGGATTTGCTTGCTTGACAACCCAGGATGAATGATTTTTATCTAGCGTCTCACTTAAGTCTGTATCAATTTCACCTCAGGATATTTATGGTCATATTATGGTCAATTTCATTAATTTCAATAAAAACACATTTCCCGTTTTAAGGTTAAAAGATGATTCGAGCAAACTGTTCTTAAAAATATTCTAGACTATATTCTGGCTACTAAATAAAATATCCTGCCAAGTCTGACAATTTTTCACAGTGCACGACTGCCAAATATAGCTTTTTCTCACAAAGGATTTTGGACGGCTTGAGAGGCTCACATGTGTGATCCGGCAGGCAACTCAAGCAGAGAATGATGGCAGTGTGACAGCGGAAGCCGATGAAAGGGATTAGGAGGGTGGTCACCTTCTCAATGACTGCGCCAGCATTGCCTGTCAAGCTCTGAACACGGACTGAACTGCAGCACATCTGTGTCACATTTTCAAATAACTGAAGCTAATATCATTGGACCCCGAAACTAATTATGCTAACAGCTCTATCAGACCATCTGGTAAGGCCTCACAGGACGATCGATTGTCTTAGTGAAATTCTTTTGGTATGCTACGTTATGGGTTGATGGTGCTTTTCCATAGAGTTATAGTATATGGTAGTCTGTATGGACCTTGCACGCATTATCCCATAACAGTCTCAGATTACCGCATGAGCCGCGAAAACTGAAGACATTACATCATTTAAAAAGGCAGAAGAGATATACGGTGCAACTGGATTTCCAATCGATCCAATCGATACGTGATGTAAATAATGACCAGAGGCTCGCTCCCAGTCGGTTTAGGGATGTAAGGGAGTTGCTAAAGGTTTGAAGTCTGAGTAGTTTGTCTGTTTTGAAGTGTAATATCCAACTATTTATTCTATTTAGTCTGAAATCATCTGACATGTTTAGTCTATGGACGCTTGCATGGGGTTGAGTTGGAAAAAACCCAACATCATCTACACACTAGCAGATTAATACACAGTACACTAAAGCAGCCGATTGTATATACT
>JAOEHI010052275.1:0-16981 GCA_025447815.1 Percopsis transmontana | reverse complement strand
GTGTGTGTGTGTGTGTGTGTGTGTGTGTGTGTGTGTGTGTGTGTGTGTGTGTGTGTGTGTGTGTGTGTGTAAAGTGTGACTGATTCATCTGTTGTGGTCTAGTTAGCCTCGGGACACACAGAGCACAGATGGATGGAACTGTCAGGCCTCTCTCTATCTCACACTTTTTACACCACTTAAAAGACAATTACAGCCATTATAAATCTGGACCAAATTTTTTCTCTAGTCGACTCTGACAAAAATCCCATTAATTGTTGTGTTGTATGGCAGGTTCCAGGACACTTAGTTAAACGATACCATTACAACCTGCAGAAATTGGTGCTAAATCCCCCAGTAACATGTCTAAACTGTACTGTGTTTTCAATCAGATGTAATTCATAAAATGTCCCCCATTTTGCAGTTTCATTGCTTCAAACTGTTTGCTGTTAATACTGAACAATAGTGTGCCAAACTGTTATGCTTTCATTCCATGTCTTCATACTTTTGTTTAAAAAGGTACACTCCTCAATTACTTAGCTGTTACGAACCAAAGTGAGTAGGACCCAAACGCAGACTCTGACACAGTAGTAAGGTTAAAGGATGTTTAATTACGTAATAGGCAAATTCGTAGTGGGGCAGGCCGGTAGTCGCTAACGGAATAATCACCGGGGGAAAAGTACAGGGGGGTAACAGGCAGAGTGGGAGTTGGAAACCAGATAGTCGTAAGCGCAAAAGTATAAAAGGAGCAGGCAAAGACAAAATCTAAAAACAGGCTGTGGTCCGGGACGGGAAAATAGCAGGGCAGAATGATAGACAGGATAGCTGGTTGAAACGCAGGAAAGGCACCAGGATTCTTTAAATTAAAATTCTGTGATAAGGGAGTGTTCTAGTATGAGTTGACGAGAGATCCAACTTCGTTCTTCTGGTCCGTACCCCTCCCAGTCCACCAAGCCCAGACATAGTGGGTTGACGGACAAAGGTTTAATCTGTGAGACGTGGAAGGTGGGATGAATTTTCAAAGCAATGAGTAGTTTTATTCTGACTGCTGTGGGATTTATCATCCTATCTATCTTAAAGGTCCACTGTGTAATTTCTAGTCATTTTTCCAGGACTTCAGCCCCGAATGTTTTGAATGTAGCCCCGAATGTAATTTAAAATGTATGCAACACAAAGTTTAGGTGCAGTTCAACAACAATAACACCACCACCACCACAAATCTTGTCTGAATGAATATGCAATAATGTTCATGGCGCAGCCTGTCTCGCGGGTCTGCGAAGAGCGCGATAATATTGTTACATTTCATTTGAAGTTCACGAGACGTGACGTGACGTGACCTCACCCCCGTATTTACTAGCATAGGCCCTATGCACTACTCGCGCGTACAGTGTGTGTTAGGTTAGCGTTACTATATGCATTGTTAGTTTGTGCATTGCGCACTGGTTCTGAGCACATACGGCAACTTTTTTTTGTCAGTGTCGAGAGTCACGGTCTGCCACACACACTATCATATAGCTACATCCCGAAGAATCTGTGCTCAGCCCCGGATGTTTAACAGTGCAGCTGACGCCCCTGAATCTACTAGATATTTTACACCACTGACAAGGGAAAAGTCACTTTTCTCAGCGTCTATGGCTAGCTTCTAGCTAATGCTAACATGATCAAACAGTTTTGATTTGCATTGCTAAAGTTGGAATACCTTACCTGTCCAGCAGAAAACAGGCAACTTTGGCGTTGCTTTGAAAACATTTATCCCTCATTAGAGGGAGGTGGGCAGTTTCTGAAAGGGTAAGAAATGGACAGCTTTGGACAGGAAAATCTATCCACAATGTTGAGTTTGACTGTGTTCCCTCTGGAAAAAGAAATTCCGGTTACAAAATTCAAGCCAATATGACTCCAGGGTCAACTCGTGACGAGAAGAGGACGAAGAAGCCCAGTTGGAGAGTTGTAGGAGGATTTGCGAGCACAAATTCCCTAGTGTCAGATGTCATGGAGGACCACCAGAACTTTTGCCTCAGAAGGAATGGAGTTCGACCAATCCTCGGACTACAGGCAAAATGGGAAGTGTGAGCTCACTGTATAACCTGGGAGCGGACAGCGGGAGGTACGTAGAGTAGCCTGTTGGGTCTTCTCCTAGGGTTGGGCTGGGTCATTTGAGCGTCCCTCACCAGGGATTCAATCTCCCAGGAGATAGCGGCTACCAAATAGGTTGGCGTAAGGATTATTTCAGAGAAGAGTCAGTGACAAACTGCAGAGAAAGGGCGTCTGGCTTAATATTGCGGGAGCCTGGCTGGTAAGTGAGTGTAAAGTTATAAAGACCGAAAAACAACGCCCATTGAGCCTGGCAAGAGTTGCGCCGTTTGGCTACTTGTATGTATGCCAGGTTCCTGTGATCAGTCCATACTATAATATAAATGTTCCGCTCCCTCAAGCCAATGCCTCCATTCCTCCAGAGCAAGTTTAACGGTTAGCAGCTCCCTGTTACCGACATCGTAATTCCTCTCAGCAGGCGACAGTCGACGAGAGAAAAAGGCACAGGGGTGAATCTTTTGGTCCTTGGTAGAGAGCTGGGACAAAACCGCTCCTACCCCTGAATTGGAAGCCTCCACTTCAACAATGAACTGGCGTGTAGGGTCTGGATGGATGAGTACCGGAGCCGAGGTGAATCGTTTCTTCCGATTGGTGAAAGCGGCGTTCGTCTCCGAGGTCCAGCAAAAGGGGTTGGAAGGGGATGTCAGTTTAGTGAGTGGCACAGGCTATTTGGCTGTAATCCCGGATGAAACGCTGGTAGAAGTTTGCGAAACCCAGGAATCGTTGTTGCTGTTTCACTGAGGTGGAAACTGGCCAATCGACCACAGCCTTTATTTTTTCTGGGTCCGGCCTAACTTGACCTCCCTCAATGATTTAGCCCAGGAATCCAACAGAATCGACATGAAATTCACACTTCTCCGCCTTTACGAAAAGCTTGTTTTCCAAAAGTCTTTGCAACACCTGACGTGCTGGATGTGTTCCTCCATATTCTGGGATAAAAATCAGTATGTCGTCAAAAATGTAAACAAATACAGAGCGATTAAGTAGGTCTCGGAGAACGTCATAAATACTCAAAATATCCGAGCGCAGTATTGAAGCCCGTCTTTCACTCATCCCCCTCCTTAAACTAGACCAGATGGTAGGCGTTTTGAAGATCCAATTTAGTGAAGACAGTGGCCTCCTGGAGTGGCTCTTTACTGTAATATTGTTGAGTCCACGGTAGTCAATGCAGGGGCGTAGTGACGTGACTTTCTTGGAGATGAAGAAAAATCCTGCTCCAAGTGGAGAGCATGAAGGACGAATGATACTGGCTGCGAGGGAATCAACAATGTAGCTCTCCATGGCCTCCCTCTCAGGCCTGGATATACTAAAGAGTCTGCTGGTGGGAAGCAGCTCCACACAGCAGCTCAATACTACAGTCATAGGGGCGATGAGGAGGTAAACTGAGTGCCTGCTGCTTAGTAAATACCTTGCCGAAGTCGTGGTATTCACTGGGAACCAGTGATAAGTCCGTATGTATCACACGGACTGATAGCAACCCCTGCTGGCGTTAAAAATGACCTCAGACAAGTGTTGTGGCAAAAAGAACGCCAGCCTTGGATCTTGTCATTTGACCAGTCAATTTGTAGTGGGGCAGGCAGGTAGTCATTAACAGAATAATCACCGGGGCAAAAGCACAGGGGGGTAGCAGGCAGAGTCGTAGAAAGGCAAGCAGGTGTTCGAAACCAGGTAGTCGTACGAGCGAAGGTACAAAAAGAGCAGGCAAAACAAAATCCAAAAACAGGCTGAGGTCCGGGAAGGGAGAATAGCAGGGCAGAACAGTAGACAGGACAGCTGGTTGAAATGCGGGAAAGGCACTGTGGAAAATCAGATGCACAATCTAGCACTGAAATGCAGGGGAACAGGGAATAAATTCTAGGGGACCAGGTGTGAGAAATTAGTAAAAATTGGCTGGGAACCAGGTGAAAACCATGAGAGTAATAGCAGACAGTGACGTGATCACAAGAATGTAACAATAGCACCCCCAGCACCCCTAATTTCCATCCAAATGTTTATGTTATGTCTTTGTTTATACCGTGTATGTGACTGTAGGGGGAGGGGTAGAGAACACTGGGAAACACTGGGAGTGGTAGGGGGAGGAGTAGAAAATTGTGCCTGCTAGGGCTGAAACAGTATGCTTGATTCATGGTTCGGTACGTACCTCGGTTTGGGGGTCACGTTTCGGAGCGGCTTTCGGTACAGGCAAATAAAATTCAATGGACTGCATTTATTTTAATTTATTTGGAGAACAAAGTGGCATTTATTGTAAAATACAAGCAATTGGCCAAAATTAGATACATAAAACTAAGACCCTGCTCTGCATGGCATAACAAATTACAACTAGAAATGGTGCAGTTCCTGAAGAACCTGCGTGGGCTAGCCAATCCTGAAAAGGTTTTCTTTATATTTTGAAAGTAAAAGTAAAAGTACTACTTGGAAGTATGACAAAGTACTTTAAAGAATTTACCCTGAAGAAGTACCCTGAAGTACTATACTTTATTGAGTCCAATGATGTGCCTAACTTTTCCTTGGGACCAACAGCTGTCAAGTTATAACATTTAAGCTCTCAGCCAATCAGAGACGAGCATGGCTAATAAGCACAAATGGGGGATAGAGGACTCCCTACCGAGTCCAATGATGTGCCCAAATACTCCCTATGACAAACGGCAGCCGAGTTATTACAGTTTAAGCTCTCGGCCAATCAGAGACGAGCACGGATAAAAAGCTCACTACTCTCTACGACCAATGGTTTGCAAGTTATCAGCATTGTACTATAAAGTAGTGTACTACACTACTATAAAGTACTCTGAAGTACTTCAAAGTACCTAAAGTACATTTAAGTACTACGAAGTCTTATGAAGTACTACAAAGTACGATGAAGTTCTTGGAACTACGTAGTACATTGTACTAAGTGGTACAATGTGCAATTTAGATTAAGTCGTTTATAAAGTACTCTGAAGAAAAACATTAATTGTGTGCTAGCCTAAAAGCTAGTACATACAGAGGTGTGATGCTCAATCATTCTCTCACACAGGATTCGGTGTACCAGAACGTGCCGAGCACAGTTTATTTTATAAACACAGGTAGCCAGACAATTCTCAATAGTCAAAGTCCCAGGAAGGGTTCAGCGTGGGTCCTTTCTGCTCCAAGTGTGTCTTCCCTCTTGTCTTCTCCTTCGCTCCTTTTACTGGGGAAACGCATCATTAGTGACATTGCTCACACCTGTTCCCCACTCCAGAGTCCCGTGAACCACACATCCTGACACTCACACACACAGAGGGTACCATAACATGCTCACACCCCCACAAGAGGTATACAACCACTTGAAGTTCTCAGGTAAACTATTGCTTTGGTCTATTCAGCAGTCTCCTCATCTCGCTCTTTCTACTAACCCTAAGGACCTAAAACTCTTCTTTTCTTCTACTACATCTCTACTACATTTCTTTCCTACTATATATATATATATATATATATATATCTTGGAACTAGCTGTGGCTCTGGAAAGAGGGGGTTGATCAGCCTTCTTCCCCAGCTCAGAGCAGGCCTGGTTGGGACACCGCCCCCCGCAAACCCCTAATCGCACGGACCACACCCCTGAGAGCACAGGGCGAATGTGCCGGGGCGAGGTTGGCATAAAGCCATGTGGAAAGTGAAAGAAAGCTTTAAAAAGTTGCTTTGAGGGATCAACTGAAGAGGAGAAGAAAGTGTGTGCAAGCTCAAAGCAGAAAAAAATGCCCATAAAACCTTCTCATTAACTGTGAATGCAAATCAAAATTTCAGCCTTGCAGTGGATGAACGACAGTGAGTAGGCGAGAGAGAGAGACCTTATATGGCCTGCAGATCTGCGCAAGCCTTGCCAAGTACGCACTCGCACAAAAAACCCACACATGCACGCGGCACAAAAGAACCCATCGCTGGTCGTTGTTACTGACACCATAACAAAGTCACACTGGCACAGAAGTACATTACGTTAGCTCTCTTGAAATGAAGTTAGCTTTGCTTGGGGTTGTATATAAAACAGAATGAAATCAATGCCAGTGGAAGAGTACAGCCTCTTTTAACAGTTGCTGTCGAGGCACAAGGAGAAACAAACACTGCAGTGCCCAGTGAGTGGAGGTACTGTACGTCAACCAACCCGTCCCAACCATAGGCGTAAATTTCATCTAACAGTTGAGGGGACAATAAACATAAAATTTCTCAAGAGTAATTTTTGAAGGGGACACAAATAATACAGCCAAAATTGTACTTCTATAGGATATGTGTACACAGAGGAAAGCATACTACTTAATCTTATGTCCGTTTTTCTTTTCTCTGCCATTGTATCTGGCCAACAACACAAAGCGATAGTTCACCATGTGGTCATATTAGAATTATTAAATTATCTTGCGTCCTGCACATAGTATTTTAGGTTTAGTCTGGGACAGAGGACGTCTTACTTAGATATTCAACTGCAGCAAGCCCATTGATCTGCCAATTATCTACCTATATCTACAATATTAGCCTAATACAATTTTACACAAAGGCTAATCGTCGTGTTAGTGGGTGACTTACTATCCAACAAGCTATTAAAAAAGCTACCAAACAAGCTAGGTAATGTTATAATCGCTAACAAATCTGAAAAATACATCGGTTATCATCATTTTTTAATTATAATTTATTAATTTAACATAATTTATTAATGACTCAACTTCATCTGATGTTTAAAGTGAATAAAATAGCCTTTTCAGACTTGACTTATGATTTGAACTTCCCACCAGATGTGTGTGTAGGTGACGTGAAGGGAGAAAGCAGGCAGTGGACCAAGCCACTGTGAGGCAAGGGAGGGGGGACTCGAAATGTTTCTACACTTTTTTAGCCCCGTTTCATTTGCATTGTTTTACTACTTACACATTTTAAGTATATATCATTATATTATTTACAACATACAGCTTAGTTTTTCATTATATTTTTAGGGGGGGACAACCCTCAGATGTGGGGGGTCCTGCCCCCCCTGCACGCGATTTACGCCTATGGTCCCAACTGATGTTGGAGCGACATTGGGTTCCAATGGGGAGGAAGATTGAAGGGGAATTCTGACCAATACCTGGACGTCTTTTTACCATCTCTCCCAACTGTGGTGATCGTTACTGAACAAAATCTAACTTTAGAGTTCTATGTGGTCTATTACAGTCCCCCGTTCTTCACTGGACTGTGATGTGTGCATGCCTGCACAAGGACAAAGAAGACAAACAAGAAAAAGAAAAAAGAAAAACAATACAGGACATGTTTTGGGTGCTTCAGAGAATGTTTTCAGATCGCCCATGTTTGTGTACATTATAATCCACAGAGTCTAGACCGCAGAGATCGCCAGAACTCTAAACAAAATGGTTTGATTAGGTTTTGGTCACAAATTATTGCCATATTTAGGAGAGATGGGAAAATGGGCTCCAGGTCTAAATTGGCCACCCTTGCTGCCTTGTTGTTGTTGACACTAAGGACTGCACACACACACAGACACACACAGGTCTGCAACACTGTCAGAATACTATCAGTTATTTTACACCTGAATTTTTCCGCTGACTGTTTTTTTTTCATCCATCCATGCCCCCTTAGTGCTTCTTCTATTTTTTTCTTCTCTTTCCCACACCCCCCCCCCCCCCCCACCACCACTACTCGCTCAAAGGCTTGCTCTAGCACTCGCGGTGACGTAGGTTGGGGCATTTTGTCAACAGCTCGCTAGCGTTGCGGTGACGTCGACGCCAGAATTTCGACACAGCTTTTACAAAAAGGCCTAAGTCAGCACTAAACGTCTCCAAAAGTGACAAACTTAGCGTTGTAGTCTAGCGTTGACTTTAGCACCTTGGAGTGCTCACATGGTGTTTGTGCTATGTTTGTCCTGTGGCGTACAGTTGGTCTTGCAGTAAAGCAGGTTTTCTCTCCCTCTCAGGATTATGTAATGGTCTGCTACCTGATACCCAGATCTTGATGAAAGTGGGGCTTGTGTTCCTTTAAACCTCCCTTTAGAAATCACATGCAACACCTGAACTTATCAATATTGTTCAAGACTGCATAAAACCTGTTTTTTATTTGATGGTTGTTAAGTGGTAGGGAGGGTTAATTAATTATGAACCCTCTAATGACCTTTACATTCATAGCAAAGTACCTATGTACAATTTGACTTTTTTGCCATTTAACAACATCATTTGATGAAACTAAATCAAATTGGTTATAAAAAAAAATGCAATTAAAGGTAAAACCTAAAGAAGCTGATCGATAAAAGCAAATGTAAGCCTTGTTTTGAGTTATATCTATATTTGATGTTTTTCCAGAAATGTGCAGGGAAAAGCCTGACTTAATTAATCTAGCTTCAGCCTTCACGGTGTACCACACCATGCAGGCCAAATTCAGCTCATAATGACACGTTAATGCGACAGTATTGTACCTAAATGCAGAATGCAATCGATAGTCATAGCAGCAACACATGCTTTAGTTAAGTAGTCCAAAGTGACATGATTGATCTCAAATCTCTCTCAACAGGAAAGGTCAGAAAGCAGAGAAAACTCCAGAATAGCTCTTCTGAACGTGGGAGTTCTTCAATTTCAATATACAGTTCCTAGTACCGGAAAAAAGTTCCTCCAGTGGAACCTCCAACCGGATTTGTTTGTGTGTGCGTGTGTGCGCGCATTTGCACATATTACAGTTGCCCTCCGTCAGTTAATATTAGACTCCCATATTAACCAGCATGATCATTTAATTATGATTCCAATCTTTGTGTCTAATGAGCCTTATTAAGACATGATGGTGTGTGGGAGGGGGGTCAGAGGTCAGCTCTACAGCTGCTTAGGCTCAAAAAGAAGGGCAGACACTGGGCAGACACTTGGCAGCCTGTCTAAATACAAGGGACCCGAGGAGGAGCAGGGGAGGAGTAGAGAGGAGTGTAACCGTGCGCTCACACCAGCAGCGACTTGAAGCTACAATGCGGCCGGAAGTCATTAATTTCCTATGATCGCTGGGTTACACTGAGCGACGTGGTGCGACAATTAGCCGAGCGACCAAATCGCCGCGACTTAGCAACAAAAAAAAAAGTTCTGCCAAGTTCAGCTTTATGCTTAATGAGTCGCGCAATGGCAAATCAGACAGCAGATGTGGTCCGTGTATATTCTTTCGCAGTTAAATGTTTTCCTAAACTTAAATTCCTAGAGCATTTTAGTTCCCATAGCCGAAATGGAGGAGAGACTAATTGCAGCTGTTGCTGGCTTTCCTGTCCTCTACGATGTGTCCCTGTTAATTTACGGCAACGTTAATAAAAAAATGATGCATGGAGGCAGATCTCCGAGATTGTTGGAATGAGTAGTGAGGTTTAATTGAAATTTGAGCAGTTGTCAATGATGCAAGCTAAAATTCCCCATGAACAGTACACTGCGTTAGCAATGCCTACAAGCTGGCTCCAGTCGGTGCCGGCAGAGCAGGGTAGCGACAGCGACATAGCGTCTCAGTGACTCACAACGACAAAGTTTCCGCCGGTGTGAGCGCAGAGTCTTTTTGTTCAAACCAAAACCAACGTTTTTGTAATGCTAGTTTCAACCACAAGGGTAAATCGAGAAACAATTCGAGTAGTCTTCCTTTTGATTGATGATTTGAGGGAGAGATCCAGTATCACAGCTGAATGTAGAAAGAGTTTTGGACCCAGAATAAGGCATTGATTGGTAATAATTATCGCCACAGCAGATATGCTAGGATGATAAATTGCACGATGGTACTTGATACGTATTAGTGACGTGCCAGTGTTTACAGTATCTCTCACAATCTTCTTTGGCAATGTTGGATCTGCTAATGGCATATCAATTACAAAATGCAGTTCAAACAAGAAAATTGCTCAACATTTTTTAATGAGGATCTAAAGCCTGGAGGACCCTCAGGCATAGCAGGGACAGCTCAGTCGTCAACACCACACGCCCGCTGTTTTCCCGCAGAACAGAGAAATCCAATTAAATGAGCTAAGTGCAAAAACACACCAACCACAGCAGCTGTTACACCTACGCCTCAAAATCTCTCTCTCACTTACTCACTATGTGTGGCATGGAGTGGTTTATAATGATAAAAACACGTCGAATCTAGGCTCCGTTTCAACTCCCGCTGTAAATGCAGCTTTGAGCCATCCCATTTGGTTGCAGCACTGCCTTCACAGACTTTAATCATTGTGTTTGACAAGGACCGGCGTATAACTTGTGTATGTTGTATGTATTGAATGCCTCTGCTGCACAAATAAAATGTATATTATTGCCTGTGTGTTTGTGTGTGGTCAGTTTGTGTGCCAATAGCTTGCCCTTAAAAGCTTTTTGCACTTAAAAGCTCCTTTCCCCCTTTAGATAGCTTAGCAACTGGAGCCAGTCCGACTTGAAAGTACTGTATGTATTTCACATCAGCACACACTCACCCCTGTCAGAACCCAGAATGAAGCCAGCCTAGAGCCAGTGCAGACCAAATTCAGCCTCTGCAGAATTGAAAGGGTTTGTGCAAAAAGACATTTGTGTATACATGGACTAGTATGTTAAAATGCAGGTGCCTTGAAATCTAAACTTTTGGTAGTGTCGTGGTTTATAAACTTTTTGAGCCACGACACCCAAAAACAAATCACTTATCTATCATAAAATATGACTGCAAAACAAACATGAACATAATTGAAAAATGCATGTATGCATTTTTTATAATTTCTAATTGTATTTGATTATCTTTAAAAATTGTGCATCAATGTATTTGTTCATATACACTGGTTGTTTTTACATGTGTATGCTGTTATTGATGCTTTTAAAAAGAAGTGTTAATTGAGAGGAAAAAGACAGAGGCAATAGCAGAGGTACACACAGAATAGTTTGAGATGAAGCGACACTTTGACCTCCGACCTCTAACCCCTTTATGATCTTAGGAGAGACTATTACTGGTAAATGCTATCAGCCCCAAGTCAAAGGTCAGCCTCACACAGTGGTGTGTGTGTGAGTGTGGGGGGGGGGCTTCTTAATATCTGAACTCCTGCTTGTGATTGTGAATGTGTTCTAATACGTAAGCACGCCAATCCTCCACTGTGTGTGTGTTTGTGTGGTAAACATTTGCCACATGCATGTAACCAATGAGGGGGGCTATTGTTTCCTCCAGTGGCTCTGCCCAAAACCCCAGCCAACTTCTCACACCTTCACCATCGCCATAGCAACAATGGCAGCCATGTTGACTTACAGAGTAAAGGCTCGCATAGTAAAAGCACCCAACGGTGCGCTGTGTGTGTGTGTGTGTTTGTGTGTGTGTGTGCCTGTGTGTGCCTGCCTGTCTGGCTCTTATATACACCTGTATGTGTGTGTGTGTGTGTTTTTCAAAGATAGGTCTTACTTTGTTACTACATGTGTAAACAATGTGTGTGCCTGTCTGTCTTTGTGTGTTTGTGTGACTTGGGGTGTGCATGAATGCAGATGTGAAAAATACACGTGTGTGTGTGTGTGTGCACTTCTGAGGCTAAGCTGCTTGCTTATCTGCTAGCTGTGTAAGGCTTTATCTCTTGTAATCCTCACAGTGATAAGCTGTCCGCCGCAGCATGTCCCCGCAATCTTGACTCACTTCCTCTTTATATAGGGCCCACTTCTCTGCCACTGTTTCTCTGTGTATGCGTGTGTGATTTTATGAGTATGTAAGCCAGTGAGAGCAGCCTCTCCTGCCCTGACGTTTAATCTGACCCACTGAACTGATTCTACATCAGTCGGGCTGTCGCTCGGGCTGTTTGTATTAAATTCACACACTAATGCTTGTTTGTGAAAGGGCACTGTTACTGTTACAGCTTGAAGCCTTGTTCGAGCTCTATTTGCTCTTTAATCTGCCATGCTTTACATTTTTGTATGGAGACCTGTTATTATACATTCTGTGAAGGATGTTTACAAAGAGGAATATCATTTCAAGTATTGCATTTACTGCACTGTTCCTGAAAAATTTGCTTTTACTTCTTTTTTTCTGTCCCCCTGGGCTGTACGTTGAACATTTATTATAAATATTACTTCCAACAAACTCTGTGGCTTCCTTTCCTCACATTAAGATGCTGATGTTAGGCAAAAAATCCCAAAGCAGATAAAACAATTCCAGCAGGGATTGACTTGAATTCTTTCTGAAAAAAATAGTTCTAATGTGTCTACAAAGGTAATTGTACTACTTTTATTATGTAGTCTTATGTAGTCTTACTTCAGTGTGCATGATTAAATTGTTGTAGTGTTAAATTTAAGATAAAGAAAGAGAATGGAAGTTAATGGCCAATGAATATAACTGTGATTTGCCCATCTAGCATCTACCACGAATTAGAGAAATCATGATTGAAGGGATTGAGCCAGTATTGCATTATTTTAGAAGATGACATAATCTGTGGTTTATGCATCATATGCTCAATAATGTATATTTCTTTGCAATAGAGAATTGTTTGAATATTTCAAAAAAGTTCTGGCCCGGAATTGCCCTTGTGGTTAAAACCAGCATACAACAACATTATTGTTTTGGTTTGAAACAGAAACCCACATCCTCTCTACTCCTGTTTCCTGTAACAAAATTGAGAAGCTTACCTGTAATAATTGCATTGTAATCTAAGATATAGATTTGTTTTACGTTTATAAACAATTCAAGCTGAACAATGCTGCAGATCTATGACCCTTGATATGGCATTCGAATACAAACTCCTTCCCCAAATCATTTTCACTCAAGGCCGGTGTGTTGTGAAGTTCACTTACCGCCGTGGGTCACCTGAATGATTTACTGTCCTCAGTCGTTTCTCTCTTTGTACTGTCAACTAGGGTATTATTATGTCTGTCTCTGTCTATGGTATCTATAGCTATCTAGCAGTGATGTTTTGTTTCCATAGGAACCTCTCATTCTCTCTACACTCTCACACTACACTGCAGAGCTTACGGACACATCAACATGACATGAAGTGCAAGTTTGTGTGTGTGTTTGTGTGTGTGTGTGTGTGTGTGTGTGTGTTTGTTTGAGCATACCAGCGGGTGGGTAAAAGGTTTGAAAGAAATTGTCTTTGTGAGTCCTGTAGGGTGAGTAAGTTGGTTCACTTGGTGTGTTTTTATCGCCACGTCTGTTTCCGGGCAGAAGAGACAACCTCCAAGTGATACCTGTTTACATTTAGAAAATTTGAATAAGTTCTGTTTGCTTGGTTAAATTATGTTAAGGTTCTAGAGTGATTCAGTTTAATTAAGTTAAAGTTTATATCGATCATTTTTTTTGTCCCTTTGTCTAGTTTTGTTACCCATCTTAATTTTATGTGGCGTGATTGGGTAGAGTGGGACATAGACACACAGAAACTGGAAGTCTGGGGAAGAGCAAGACGAAGCTCTGCGTTTAATATAAACACAATAAATACAGTTCATCCAGACATCAACGGAGTACTAGGCCAACAATGACTGACACCCAGATGTCCCGGACATCCCGGACATCCCCAACATCCCCTCGCTTTTACCCTCCCCACAGGTGCAACCAATGACCCAATGAGGGTATATTTGGTCCAGGTGAGCAGCTGGTGTGCACTGGAGGCTGGTAGACCGCACGTCGGCGATAGCCAATGGGAGGGGCAAAGTGCTGTCCCCTACAGTGCCCCTGGACTTTTTTTACCTTCACCTGCTCTCCTAGGTTTTTGCTTACCCTGGTCCGTGTCTCTCTCCCAGTAGGGCTAGGTAAGACCGCAACCACACCTCGACACCTCACGACTTCCTATTTCTCTATTGCTATTTCTCTATTTCTATTTCTCTATTTCCTTCCAGTCTAGATGTACTGTGAGAGTACGTGTTGGTGTGTGTATTCAATACAGGTGTATTAAGATTGACAGAAAGTGGGTATTTAAGTCTGGGAGAGGAGGGTTATCGTGTTTGTATGAGATGCTCTTAGGTTGTGTGTGCCTGTGTGTTTGTGTCTGTATATGTTCTGATTCTCTGGGCGGTGTTTGTGTGTGTGTCTCTGAGAGAGGCTCTTGAGCTTCTAGTGTGAATTTGTGTCTGTTTGATGTGTGAAACACTGGGCTGTGCATGTGTCTTCCCCATGACAACATGAAAACAAAGAGTCTTCTTTTTAAGTCTTATTCCATTACTTTGCCTGACAGTTATTGCATCACACCGCTGTATGCGGTAGTCAGTATGCCTGTGCACTTTTTTACTGGACTTTTTCCATTATCGTTCTGACTCCGTCGCTGTGAGTTTCCGTCTCGACGTGCCACTGGGTGACTCACCATGTGAGTGGTCTTTATGAATACCATGTTTGGACTGCGAAGGCTTAAGTTAGCCTGTGTGGTTAAGTTCGTCATAGGACTAACCAGCTGACTGGCTGGCTGACAGAGGGGCAAACCCAGAAATATACTCAGCCTCATAGGCGTAGGTTTCGTTTGAACATTGGGGGGGACACATGAAGTGGAGGGGCTGGTAGTCCTGGAAACATTTCATTTCCTGCATTCTGGTGAACTTTTATACACTATTTGTGCCTTTTCCACATCAATTTATGGTGGAAATGTCTTTATTTATGTAAAGGAAAACAAAATTCAGGCACCAGGTGACATTTCAAAATATAATGCAGTAAGGCTCTCAGGCAGTATTGCTTTCAAATATTCTTATTTAGCCTATTTCAACTTTTCTTATTTCACATTAAACCTGCTGAACACACATATAGGCATGATTTACTCTTCTGCCATCTTTTGTGTCTTTTATTTGGGGAAGTAACCTCTTTAAATGTGCATGTGGCACCTATTCACATCAATGATTAATTAATTCATTTTCATTCATTTATAATCCCTTGGACACATATGAGCTATTAAGCTCATATGTGTTTCAGCATTTCTGCTTATGTTCAAAACTTGCATACTGCATATTTAAAACATATCACATATATTTGTGTTTTAGGAAGATTTTTAGGAATCCTGTAGGCCTACATCTCACCTATGAGATGCTTAAAACAAGAATACAACACATTTTGGCCATAACCGACTAAAACATTGGTCAAATCTATTAGAGAATGAGACCTTGTTAAAGCCTCTAATTAATTCTAGAAAACCAAAACCTTAGACTCCACAGTTTAAATCTACACAAAAGCCGTGACAGTCGAAATCACCGAACTGGTCGGTTGGGTCTAGTGGCACCCCATCAGCTTCCTCCCCGGCCCCGTGCGTGCCGGACAAGGCGGTGCGACGGCAACCCGCAACGTGTCACGGAACATGTTAAAACACTCCGAGCCAAGACTCTAGTCTGGGGATTACGGCTCACACCGTTGAGCGGTTCGACACCTATGCTCAGCCTCATAAATCAGTGACATAACAATCTGTGGATGACCTTTACTCAGCCAATAGAGTCTCTAAGACTACGGAAGTCTTTTAGCTCCATTTCTTGAAGGCATGTTAAGGCTATGTAACTTGTTAAGCAAAACCCTCAATTACATTGTTCATACTTACCTTAATATGTCGACATGCTAAGTTTTGACTTGTTTTTAACTAACAATATGTTTTTTTAGATGCATATATGTACAGTATGCACAATTACAATTATTACAAGGAGAAGATAGGGGTTAGGCATGTTGCTTACAGATAAGCCATCTCCAGGATTCTAACCCATGACCTTCTGGCTAGGAACGCCCAGACCAGTAGGCTATCCTGCCCCCTCAGATCAGATAAATATCACTTTAACACATGCCATAGAGAACTTGTATTCTTACAAGACCTAAAAACAATGCCTAATTTGTAAAATTGAGATAAAACCTTTGGTTTCTCATATATCAATTGGAGAGACCTGAAATTGAACCACAGATTGGGAATCGCTTAGTGATGCAAAAGACCCCATTAGAGAAAAGCCTGACAGTTCTGTCTGTTTCTGTATCCGCTGTGTGTATCCGCTCAAATTCGCTCAATGGACCACAACAGCAACAAAGACACACTTCCCTGCACACACACACACACATTACGACCTCAGCAGGAATCTCAAGAGGAAAAGGTCTGTAGAAAAAGTCCTTTTTATAATTGCTGACTTGGTGCAGCAGGTTTTTGTAGCGAGTATACTGAGGCGAAACTAATGTTAACATCGTATTGAATACAATATTACAATATTTTTACCATGACCAAGTATAGTTTATTGACTGCAAAGGCGTTCTCTTTTTGGCCCCCACACTACCCTCTTTGAATGCTTCTCGCTCCTTTAGACATCCGCCAGTGTTTTTATACTCCGTTGTTCACTTGACGTGTTAAACATAGCCTGAAAATGCCCAGTCCCAGGTGCAGCACTAGAATGTAGAAATATTATAAGCTGTCGGTTGTTCTGTTATTGTTTCTTTATTTTTTCCTATTCAACTCTTCGGCAGGGCATCCTGTTTTTCTCCCTAGGTTATCTCAAACACTTGGAATCCACCTGTAAATGGATTTGTCTGGGTGAACTTGTGCGGGAACATATTAATACTGTATGTGTGTATAACTGCATAAGCTACTAAAGGGGTTACATATAATAACATAATTAACATCGCAAATAGAAAATATTGACATCATTTCACCCATATGGCGATATGGCCAAAACCTTGTGTATCGTTAATGTGTTGTAATTTACGATAATGGTATAACAATTTAGTCTTTTTTTTCTCTCTTTTGAAAATTTAACAAAGAAACTATAAAGTAATGACGTGGCAATGCCTATTTTTGCCTAATCTAGATATTTACATACTATTAAATATACATACGGCTACGCACTGCCTTACTACTAATTCAATGTGACATATGTGGTATAAACGGTATACTAAAATCTCTAATGATTGACAATTGCATATCATTACAAGGTTTATATGATAAGTTGCAATTAATAGCTTTATAGCTTTATAGCAGGGGTGGACAATTATTTTTTCCATGGGGCCACATGAGAAACAGAAAATATTGTGGAGGGCCGGGCCAAAAGGCGGAAGTCAATTC
>JAOEHI010052274.1:0-14513 GCA_025447815.1 Percopsis transmontana | reverse complement strand
GGGCGGGGGCGCCCGCCCCCCCCCCCCCCCCGCCGCCGCCGCCTCAAAGTGATCAGTGCTAGTACACTAGTAGCAAGACAGATCACAAAACTCATCACGGATCGATCCGTGGTTTGGTTAGAGTCAATTTCATTTAAAAATGCGCTACTTTAGCTGGCTCTGATGTAGCTGTCTCTGTAATCACCACCCTGCAGACTTGCTCAATGTCCCGCCCACGGCGCTATCTCATTGGTTATATCGCAGGAGTAATAGCCTATCACCACTGGTGAGACCGTAGCAGTGTAGCCGTGTGTCGAAGCGGGAATAAACATCACAATCTGATGATCTGTTTCTGTGAGGACAAGCAGCCCAGTGTCCTAGTTACACTTCCGGGAATGACCGAAGTTGCACCGGGGTTTCACTCAATAGAGGCTAACGCTTTTTCATCACTCACTCTCCCCTAATCCAGTCACTGCGCACAGTTAAACACTTACACACATAGGCCTACGTAATGCATCTGTCTTTTCTATCTTTTCACTGCAGCTCTGCATCGCGATGTACCGTTAACTTTATTACTTTAAAAAGTAACAGCAGCAGTAAAACTGTTTCTACTGTGATGGTTTAACTTTGCAATCAATCCGCGGTTCAGCAGAGGCTTGGATATAGAAGTAGCCTAGCCTATTTTAAACTAAGTACAGCGCTGTAAAGTGAACTGTCGATAGTGCGATAGAACAAAACCGAAATGGACCACCCACTGTCAGTGCTGGCCTCCGAAAATATTGCGCAACGCTACTTCATAAAATAATGAGAAAATAAGAAGAAAAAAAAACTAATTCCTGCAAATGCAGTTAAAAAGTTCAAGTTCATAATGTTTCAAAGGTGGATCCCCTTCAATGTCAAAATGTTGTTTACGCCAGGATGTGGGTAGATGTGCTCTTCCGGTCAGTTTATTCAATTGTAGTCTGCTATTCAAGCGGAGTGCATGGCTCGCGCCGGGCCCATAGGTCGTGGTTGGCTGGCGCGCGCCCACAGCGAGGGCAATGGTGGTCTAGTGTGCTCTCCGGTAGGGGAGTGCAACCGTGCGATCGCAACAGGCCATCTACGACATCTGCAGACGGGAATATCGGCAGATGACGAAGACGTTGGTGGTGGAAAGGGAAGCGATCCACCACCAACACCTCTCAGCACTGCATGCGGCCCATGGAAAGCTGATTTTCAAGAATCCAAAGGCGCAAACGTACAAACGGCTCAAAGTCGTGTTGTTTGTCATCCTCAAGCTTCATAAATATGCATTAAAAACTTTCCCAGCCATCCGTGGACCTGTTTGCCTCATCCGTGCTGACCGGGGAACGTAAGAGAAACTCTGGAGACCCCGAACTGAAAACATACCTTCAAATTTACGACGGGACCTGGACCTCACTCCGTCCTCACACATGGGCGGAGTGTGGGAGAGACTCAAAGAATACTGGACGTAAATGGAACCCCTTAGTCTCGGGAAGCTCCTTAAAGGGACTTTGTATTATGTTATGATGCATTTTTACCATACCAACATAGGCCCTATTTGCTGTATACAGTTACAGTTTTAGGCTACAGTGCTTTCTAAGTAAACAGTCTAAACGAACAGTCTGCATTGGACCTGGCTTTCTTGGAAACCTGTTGGGTTACCTATCTGCTGAGCTAAACATAGCAGGGGCAGAATACTCCCGTGATGAAACCTGCAAGATATGCCTATAAGCGAAGGAATGCAATGGTTGAAACGTCTCCCGTTTGTCTCAGCTAATAGTCGATCGAGCGTTTAGCTTGACTGCTACTGGCACGATCGGACGCGCGCGCGCATCACGCGCACGCACGCGCACACACCCCGTTCGGGTCCCTTGTCTCTCCTCCGCTCTGCCCAAAATAATAGGCGAATACTCCCCCTCGAAACATTTGCGTCAGTTTCTCCATTCTAAATCCAGTCTGCTCGCGAAGGTGCACCGTGTGTGTAACATAACACAGGGACTGGCTTTCGTCCCAGTAACTGTCGTGCAGGGGAGTGTCTATGTGCAAGCTGGTTCCACGGAACTCTAAATCAAGTTACTATAATGCACCCTGAGCAACCGGGAGAAAGCGCGAACAGGCCGACGGGGTGTTGGTGTCTAGACGGACATGAAATTCCAAGAGAGAAGATTACATTTATCTAAAACTTTGTGACTGTAACTGCAGGAACACAATGACAGGTGGGTGATTATTGCTACTGCTGCTACTAAGGCTACTCTGCGATCCTCGATTATTACGTCTTTCACTGTTAAATCTAGAGCCACAGAAATATTTGTTAACCCCAGTGGGGCTGTTTGCGACCTCTCCCGAACCGCCTTGTAGGCCTAATTGGTTATAATTGTTGAAATGTAAGTATTTATCCGTTTAACGGTGTCTAAAAAGTAGGTCACCATACCTCAGAAGAGCGGCACAATACCCAGTAGGCCCGTATGCTTTAAATAATGTAGGCTTGTGTGTATTTACAGTGTGTGTGTATGACAGCAACAACGAAACACAACAGCTTCGGTCTATATTGTGTAGCCTACCTACTACGCTTTGCATAATGAAAGTGTGTATTCATACAGCATGCGAAAACAAGATCCAACAAGTATAGTTGAGAGAGAGAGAGAACGTTGACCACATTCCCTCTGTCCCGGTCTATTTATCCTCCCTTATTGTCTTTCATCTGTCTGTGTTTTTTAAGATAATTGAGGTATTTTTTGTTGCACAACGTCTTTGACCTTTAAAAATACAGTTTACAAAGTCCTCTGAGGGTGAAAATGGAGGAAATATTGAGTTACTTATTTAAAAAGCAACAGAACAAGGTTTAACAGGAAATATAGATTATATCTATTAAATACTGTAATACTGTATGATTGTGTTGTTTATTTCGTCTGTTAAAACGTCCATTTGTTGGTGACAGGAAAGAAAGGTGCCCCAATAAGCTAATCAGAATGAAGATAATATTGGCAGTAGTCCACATTATGCTTTGTGTTGATCAGATGAGACTGAAGACCGTAAATGGTTAATTTCCAATTTGATCTTGTCTCACGGAAGTTAATGATCTATGACCAGGAATGTGCATGTGACACGTGTCGCTCACAGTCGCCGGGATACCAGTGCACCATTTCCTTGAGGTTACAGTGTGAGACAGTTGCTTTTAATAAACGTGTTTTAAATCAGAAACTCCTTTCAGGTACTTTTTACTGTTGCGGTTTGCGACACAATGAGCTTGAGCTACATTAAAGACAAAGCATGAGTCACCTAAACCACAAAGAAATAAACACACACACACAATGTGTTACTTTCACCTGCTGACATGTTAGGCCTGTTTGTCTCAAGGTAGGGAATTTGTCCCTTTCGACGAACCACACACGCACACACACTATGTTTCCCAACAGAACCCTGGGTTGACCTGCCCCCCAATTTTTGCCATGGCAACAACACCTCAGCAACAGCAGACATGTCGCCAAGCAACTGGACCCTGATGTGTAGCCATGACAACGACACATTCAAGTACCTGGCCTACACAATCACGTACCTGCCCCTGTTTCCCATTGCGTTGCTTAGCAACAGTGGAGCGCTGGTGGTCTTCTTGCTGCAGGCGCGAAAGAGGTTGGTGGGCCACACACACGCATCCAAAGCGACTGACAATTAGTACATTTTGTCAAGAATTACATGGAGCAGGTAGGGGTTAGGCATCTTGCTCAAGGATGCTTACAGGAAGGCCAACTCTGGGGCTTGAACCCACGACCTTCTGGCTGGGAACACCTAGACCACTAGGCCATCCTGCCCCCCCCCACACACACACACACACACACACACAGACAGACAGACACACCTGGACAGAGTAAAGTGAGAAACAGTAATGAATCTTTCTATGCAGCGGTTAATTCCATGAGAGTCAAGACTGTATTTTACTTTCAAACTTTGTTTACATTTGCATGCCAAATTTCTGGCTATATGTAAAATTAGCCCCAGGCAAATAAACCTGACCTCAACTGAACCTAACTGCCAAGTCATACACAATGGAGTGGCTTTATACGCAGAGGGATATTGTCTGGTTACACATTTTACTGTTTTATGGCATTATATTGGCTATATATTTAGCTTGAACAGTAGTGGTGTCTCCTACTGTAACATGATGCTCTGATGCTGTAACATACTAAACTGTTTAAACGTTTTAGTGCTATGTTGCCTGAAATTCAAAAATGATATAGCCACTGTGTATAACTTAACTTCACTTGACTTGTACGGAAGTTGTGTATATGCCCGACTTCCTGCTTCTCCTTGCAGGAGCTCGGCCTCTTGTATCGTCATGGCGAACCTGGCCCTGTCAGACCTGTGCTTCTCCCTGACGCTGCCGCTGAGGTTGGCGTACTACTTCAGGAAAACCGTGTGGGATCTGCCCGACTGGCTGTGTCGACTGTGTGTCTATTTCTTCTACGTTAACCTCTACACGAGGTAGCGTAATGCAACATGCTGTAGCGCATCGACCCCTATAGTCTGGATATGAATATGTCTCACCATTTTGATCATATTTAATATGTTTATGAATTAGGATTTTTTTAAATTAAATTAAATTCCTCAGGGCACCACCACGATATTAGTCTTGGGGAATCACTTATTTTACTGATTATGTCACCTGTTGGTGATCATAAATGTAACATAATTATACTATATTTAATATTATAGAATTTATTTATTTATTTATTGTTAACAGTTGACACAGAGGAGGGGTTAGTTGTCTGGTACATTAAACAACAGCTTTATGCTGTAACAACACAGTTAAAACAACAATGGAGTATATCCAGAAGATCTTGTTCTTGCTTCTCGGCATGTGAGCAATCAATTGTCTGCGGTGAGTCTAGCTCCACCCTTTAGCTATGGGGTTCCATTTGTGCCAAGATGATGTCGACATTCCACTGTCTACTCTAGTAAACTATGTTGACAATTTTGATGGTCATTGTCAATTGCTAATTGACTGTGTTGTTACGCATGTCGTTCGACTGTGTCAATTCACTGTGTGGTTACGCATGGCGTTCTGATGTGTCGATTGCCCCGGTTCGCCCATGCCAAAAAGCCGCTACTGCTTTGGCAAACTTCTCAATCATTTTGACCACAAACAATAGTAGTCCTAAGAAACGGTAAGAACTGCCTTGATTCAGTTTCATTGGAACTCCAGGATGACATGCATAACAACGTTAGAACGACATGCATATCGACACAGTCAAACGACACATCGTACGCCATGCGTAACGACAGTCAAACGACACAGAACAACAGGGAGGGCAACAAGACGACAGAAGTACAATTTAAAATTGAATTGACACAGACAAATATTTTGTCAGATGAACAATTGACATTGACAATCTAATTGTCAACATAGTTTTGTCACAACTGAAGTAGGCCAACAGTTCAAAGGTGAATAGACAATTGTTTAGTCACATGTTCAGTCGACATAGACAGTGGCATGTCCACTTAATTTTGGCACAAATGGAACCCCATATTTAGGTACCGGACCACTGTGCTAGCTACCCCAACAGAAGGGTCCCAAAAAAGTGGTACGGTACGGAACGGATCGGTATTTTGGTACCATTCACAACTTCTGACAATCGAAACGGAAGTAATTGCTGTACTGTACCGCTCAGTGGAAACGAGCAATTATAGCCTATTTAGTTGCCTATTTAGTTGCCTTTAAGAACAACAAACGTATTATATTTCTGGTGTTAACCGCCTCCTGTGCGGTAGGAATATTAATACTGAAAATAATTGGTGTTAAATCGAGCAAAAAGGACCTTGATTAGTGGGTACCACTCCAGAGAAAGCAGGTCCCTTCTGTTGCCCTCCAGATAATGAAGGGTCTCTAATTCATCTGCCGTGGCTTGTGATCTTTGGTCTTTCCCAGACTTCAGTTTCTTCACCTGAGACAACAAAGAAGTCTTCTTCCTCATCGTTTTGGAGGTTGGAGGAAGCCGTTTCATTTCAAGATGTATTTACATTACTTTTTACAAAAATGTTTGATGGCTCGCGGAGATAGTATTTAGAGTATTATGAATACACTGATGAAAGCGTGGCTTTTCCTCTTGAACGTGAGAGCTGTTTTCACTGTTGACTTCATCCCATCTGAGATGGACAGTGGCACAGCGGAAGTGTGCTTTGTGGTCTGAGAAGTCAACACTGTAAATAGTTTCTGGAATAGTTTCCGTTGTGTTCAAGCCGCCATGTTCAAGAGGAAAAGGACCATCCAAACTGTTATCAGCGTCAGGTCCAAAAGCCAGCCTCTGTCGTGGTAAAGGGGTGTACTGTACAGTATGTCAGTTTCGGCGGCAGGGGTAACTTCCACATCTGTGTGGGCACCATTAATGCAGAAAGATATACAACAGACGAGGTCTTTTCCAGGGCGATCCCTGCATCTTCCAGTAGGATTACAGGTGCACCACTACATAAGTAGAGAGTGTGGCTGCTAGACTTGGCTCGTCTGCAGTCCGGACCATGTCACAATGCAAAGTTCACCGTGTAACTGTGAACCTTTTTTTTTAATTCACAAGGTAAAACATCAAAAAATGTGTTACAGTGTTTCCAATGTGGTTACGGGGTGAATAATAATTCCAAATCTCTCCCGGTGTCACGATCGGCGCGCTCACGGCCACGCGCGCATCGTGCCTCCTTTCCCCTGCAACGCACCTGTGGCGCATTAGAACCACAGGTGCAGGACATTACTCATTAGGCCTTGGAGTATTTAGGTTCCCCAACAACCCCAGGGCTTACTCTCGCTCACTACGCACCACTGTTACACCCGGTTTAGTTTTTATCAGCATTTTCCACACTGTACCAACTTTTTCAGAATTGGGGTTCTAATATATGTTTATGTATGAATTATATTAAGTTATATATAATATAGCTTAATGTAATAACAAGGTTTTACTTTTTTTTTTTCCAGCGTCCTCTTCCTGACTCTGCTGAGCATCCTCCGTTGGCTTGCCGTGGTCCAGCCCTTGCGTCATCTCTCCATAGCCACGCCCACTCGAACCCTGCTGGTGTGCCTCTGCATCTGGGGCTTTGTGGGCGGGGCCTCTGTGCCCTTTCTCGCCCAGGGAATCAGAATGCGGTGAGAACTGGGAGGGAGCCTAACCCAAACGCCTATCCATTGCCTAGACACGACATGATTTGTAGGCCTTTGTTAAACCCTGGTGCACAGGGCTCTCTAGTGGAGCGACGGTGTAATGACACGAGGCGCATGTGTTCCGTCCTTCTTTGTGTTTCAGGGGGGGGCTTCCCCGGTGCTTCGAGCCGTCCAGCCTCCCTTCCTGGGGGCGTGTCCTAATCCTAAACTACGTGGCGTTAATCCTGGGCTTCCTCCTGCCCTTCCTCGCCATCATCGGCTGCTACAGCGGCATCCTCAGCCGCCTGGCAACGGCCCGCGGCAGCCTGCGCGGTAACGATTACATCGGTTCCCACGGCGACGCCGCCCGACCCCGACACCCAGTGTCGGCGGCGATGCGCGGTCGACGCCAGCGCCGGCGCCGCTCGATCCTGCTGGTCTCCATGGTGACCGCCACCTTCTTGGTCTGCTTCCTGCCCTACCACGTGGCACGCTCGCTGCACCTGCACGCCGTGTGCGGCGGATGGAGCTGTGGTACCCTTATAGTCCTGCAGAGGGCGGTGGTGTGCACGCTGTGCCTGGCAGCCTTCAACAGCGCGGTGAACCCTCTGCTGTACTACTACTCCACCACCAGCTTCAGGGAGAACGCCTCGCACCTCTCCATGAGGATGAGCCTAAACTCCTCCTTCAGGCGGTGACCATGGGAACAGAATGTCAACGCGTGAAGACCGACGCCCCCCTCTGCCTCCATGGAAACAGAATGTCTACGCGTGAAGAGGCAGGAGAACTCAGCCAATCGGCGACAAGACAATTTAGACTGTTTAGCCTCTAAAGGCACACAGGAAACCAGCCTTTCAAAGATGTTGTTTTGGTTTGAAATTTTGACACAAGAGCACATGCAACCCCCCGTACACACACACACACAAAAGCAAGCACATAAAATATCACTGTACAAAACATTGAGGGTGTAAAAACAATTGTAGACAAGAGAGCTCAGAGTAGAGAGGAGGCTTGCACTCCTCTCTACTTATCCCCCCTGCAGCTGTCTTAGGCTCACACCACTCTCAACCCCTCCCCCTACAGCCAGCCTATTCGTTTTTCTTTATCAAAAGCCATCATATTCAAAATTGCACCTGTTGCAATTTCTACTTTTCTCTCTCTCCTGAAGGGCATTAGGACTCACACCACTCTCAACCCCTCCCCCTACAGCCAGCCTATTCGTTTTTCTTTATCAAAAGCCATCATATTCAAAATTGCACCTGTTGCAATTTCTACTTTTCTCTCTCTCCTGAAGGGCATTAGGACTCATACAGTCCTTTGATATGACTATTTATATGCATTATTGTACTGCTTATTGTGATACACATACATTGTAATTCATTACTCAATGGCACTTAAACAGGATGGGTTGACTTTTACTGCGCTGTAACAGTTATATTCAGTATCATTGTATCACTCTGAGGTTTTGACTAAACTAGCCTGAAGTAAAGCGTTTATTGTATTGTATTGTATTGTACTGTATTGAAACTACCTGACGCCTTAATTGATCCATAGGACCACTTAAGCACAAGTTGTACAGCTTCTTAAAGAGAGGCAGCACACTTCTAAGAAGACATTAAACTTAAATCTGCAGTTAGAAATGATCCCCAAGTTTAGATTCCACGTTCAGGGATCTGTTGCTTTTACTGGGATCCTGTTATGACAATCTGATGAATTCCTGATATTTTGACACTGGCTGGAAAACGATTATAATCCTTAGTCATTCTCTGTTGCGTTTGTTTGGTTTTGAGCCATAGGTCAGGCTGATGTGGGGATATTGATACTGAATGGACATTTCGGAAGAACCATAAACATCTTTGCCGCTGTCTCTAGACATGACTCATCTCTAGGCAGTGGAACTGTGATTTAATTGAATGTGAGTTAATAAGATTTTAAATTGTGGGCTTATGCTATGTACAGTCTAAGATACAAGTACCTATTTGTGTGTATGAGTTTTAGGATTAAAATATTTTATGAATTTATTTAGACTACTACGCTACAGTAAATACATCTTTTCCCACCAGTCAGATTTTTATAAAGGCTATTAAAACTAAAAGCCTGTTTAACAGGCAAACTATAATTATTGGTGTTGTTGTTATCAAACGGTCCACTAGATGGGCTAATAGGCTAGGGTAGGGGGTAGGCAGTTAACAACCGCATGCCCCGTTTTAACTCCCCGTTGTTACATAACTAACTGGTTAGTAGCGTGTTGTCTCTTGATGGGGAAAGCTGCCCTCCTAGAATGTTTAGAATGATGAGTGGCCAACACTCTGCGGAATAACTGAATAACCCTCGGAATTTAGAGGGGTAACACGAACAGAACGGAATTATCCGGGTGAAAATGATCTCGGATTAAAGAGACTTTGTGTCAGGGAAATGGAAATAAACTGAGATAAATGGAGATAAAAGCGCAAACAGTGGTTAGAAACCAGTGTGTGTGAACGAGAGAGAGAGAGAGATACTGTATGAGAGACAGGAGATATCGAGAGAGAGAGAGAGAGACAGAGAGATACTAAATGAGAGAGGAGAGATCGAGAGAGACCGGGAGAGAGACAGAGAGATACTAAATGAGAGACAGGAGAGATCGAGAGAGAGAGAGAGATAGAGATACTAAATGAGAGACAGGAGAGATCGAGAGAGAGAGAGAGATAGAGATACTAAATGAGAGACAGGAGAAAGAGAGAGAGAGAGAAAGAGAGAGAGAAAGAGAGAGAGAGAGAAACACTGTATCAGATACAGGAGAGGGTGCGGCCAGGAAACACCTGACATTCTACAAAACACACACACACACACACACACACACACACACACAGTGTGCAAACAGCCATGTTGACATCAGTTAAACACACAGAGAGACAAAGAGCTGATGACATCCTCTTTTGAAGGTGGGGGTAGGGTGGGGTGGGGGGTGGGGGGGGTAAAGGAAGGGCAGGGTTTCCAGATAGGGAAAAAGTAAAGCTTTTAGTTGGTGACATCATCATTCATATTAATAGCCTGCGTAATTCAAAGTATGTTCCGGGCAGGGTATTTCTATATGTGGCGTGCACATGCGTCGTAGTACCCGAGCAGATCCACATTGCTCTGTTTTCGGTCACCGTTGCCGCCATTTTTGTTTTGAGTGTAGGCTGCAGAGCGCAAGCACCCATAAGTGTGCGAGTGGCACGGGGTACTGTCCTTTCACCGCTCTGCCTCCAGGGGGCCAAAGAATCACAAACTACGCCTTTTTAAAGCAGGAAGATGTTGGCGCAGGGGCTCACTACATCGGGGGGCCCGCGTCAGTCAACGTATAACTTCCACTGGGGCCCGGTACTGACCCGCCCACTGTGTAGGCGTTGACCTCCTCTGACATGCGGTCCAGTCTAAACCAGGGCGCGGCCGTTTTCAGCCAAACCCTGCATTCCTACCATAGCGCACCGCCCCGACCATTGGCTCCCGAAACCAGGAAGTGGCCTCACAATTGGTGGAAGGGAAGCCGGGGGGCATCCACACCATTTCAGCCACCTCCATCTGCACCATAGTGCCATGAGACAAGCCAGTCTGTCGCCACACCAGCTGATTTCACTGATTGACAGGCCTGCAACATGAGGGGGGTGGGGCTAATCAGTTGCATCACATGTTGACACCTAGGTAGGCCTACTATGTTTACAGCTGATTAAACGGTGCGTTTGTGTGCCTGTCTAATAATTGTCATTCTTTCTTTCTTTCTACCAAGCGCCTTTATTGTAAAGTAAATCTACTACAATCAGAAAAGAAGAAAAATAAACAAGTCTATAGGGGTTTGACTGCCCCTTTAACGACCGCGCGCGCGCGCGCGCGCGTGTGTGTGTGTGTGCGCGCGCGCCCGTCTCCGGTTCCACTGTCCGACGTCACGCGGTAGGGAGGGACATGGCGACACCGTATGGAACGTCGAGCTCGAGCGGCCGGGGGAGCGAGCAGTCAGGCCAACGAGCAAGGGGGGAGCGAGCGAGCGAGCTACCAAAAAGGCAGGCACGGGCCCGCGAGGCAGGACTACTTCCACTCTGTCGGGGCCGCGCGCGCGCGCGCGCACAGACACACACACACACACACCGCGCGGCCAAGCCACCGGCCAGCCAGCCGCTGTCTCCCCCTTTTTTCTTTTTTCTTTTTTTCCCCCACTTTTTAACTTTTCCGTTGTCAAACGGCCCGTTTGATCCCGTTTTTCCGTTCATTCCCCGGGAGAGGAGAGGTCAACGACGCCCCGGACCGAATACCGACCGAAATAGGAGCTACACCGAATGAAGCGAACCTGCCTTTTCCGGCCGTGATTCGCCACCCAAAGGGCCCGGAACGCCGAAAGTTTCCGTGGTTCCAGTTCCCTTTAATTTGACCGACGACTGACGTCGACGCCGGGGTTGTGGCGAAGCAAAAGTTCAATATTTTTCAGTCGATGTCGCCGTTATTTGGGAAACCCGTTTTTTTCCTGTGAGTTTTAAACTTTGTGTTGCCCCGCAGCGCCCCCCTCCCCTCCCCCCCCCCACCCCGCGCCGTCCTTCCTTGCTCGCTGTCCCGTTACCGAGAGGCGCTAGCCGACACTCACGCCACCGGGAGAGAAAGAGGGGACACACTGCACACCGGAACCACGGGGTTTATTTCCTAAACACTCTCTCCCCGTGCCGCGAGCCGTCCTCGTTCCGCTGCGGGTTGGCTCTTTTGACGTTAGCCTACCGGAGATGGTGATGATCTAACCCCGGTCAGCGCGTGGGACCCACGAGACGAGCCGTTCATTACAGTCCCGTAGAGGTGAGTCATTTCCCCGGTAACGGTACCGTCTACGGTTGTTCTCGTGGATGGGTATCAGGTCATTGACAACGTTAGAGGCCCACAGCCAAAATAATGCCTTTTAAAAGTAAATTTCAGATTAAAAGAAATCCAAAGTAGTTTGTATTCTTTGACGTTATTGTACATTTATCATGCATGTGTATTGTAGGGCTACTCATAACTTTTTATTACACTGGTCTACCAGCCTAACTAACTCATTTTATTGGTCACTAAGTTCGCATAACAGACGTGGCTTTCTCTCCAGCTAAAGTTAACTTGCCTTGCTAAAGCATTTCTCAGCAGGCATCCCAGCTATCTGTGTTTATGAGGGTCTGTGCGTTTATTTTTAGTGTCGTGTTGTTATGTTATTAGTTATAACGTTATTAGGCACACAGCAAATTGGCCAGATAAAAAAACGTCAAAATCTGATTATGACAGGTGCTTAGTGATATCGCGTGATTTTGATACTTTTACGCACAGAATGTTGCACTGACAGTGGCGCTATTGTTTGTTTTTGTCAGCATGTAGCCAATATATCCGCCCTTGTATGTATCTCTCACACTTTCCCTCTACTGTTTGTTCCTTAAAGCTTCCGTACTGAAGTGAAGACATTGCTGTTACATTTTAGGCCTGACATCACCTGTAAAGAATTCAAACTAACAGTTAGTCCACTCCAGGCCACCGTACATGTAGTTACAGTTAGATCAGTTCAGAACCTGTAGTGTGTAACCTACATCGCCTGGAATTAGTCCCTATTCGATTGTTTTGTAACCCGTAGGTGACTGTCCACGGGCTACACAGTGAGATATTGAAAGAAAAAGTTTTATTTTAAGCAACTCCTTTTGTATAAAAAGTTGATGTGGAGGTTCTGTTTTTAGGTGCCCTACAGACTGTTTGTCTAAATAAGACATTGGTTCCTGGAATTGTAGAAAGGCTCCAAATCACTAGTGAGTCATGCTGACACTCACGGTGCCTGGTGGGCACACATCGGCGTTCACATTCTCCGTGTACATTTACATTTACAGCATTTAGCAGACGCTTTTATCCAAAAGCGATTTGTCAACGGTCAACAGTTGAATTTGTCAACCGCCAGTTAAACACCGTGTAATGTCAGCTTGCAAGACAAACAAGGTTTTGCAAGGTTTTTTTCTCCTTTCGATGCAATACACAATCCATTTAGCGGGAAAATCACTCGGAACGGGTCAAAGGTTGTGCTGCAAGATTAGCAAAACAAACTGAGAAATGTATAGTGACACTCACACACATAGGTGTATAAGTGAAATGAGCCATCTGACCCTTGACCTCTATATTGTAAATGTTGTGTGACAGCCTGAGCATCTAAATGGGGAAAGCAAGTAATAATCTATTCCCAGATCAGCAGTGCTACTGGACATCTAAGAAATGTAGGTTACATTTTGGTCAATTAGCAGACACTTTTATCCAAAGCGACTTACAATTACATGAAGCAGATAGGGGTTAGGCATCTTGCTCAAGGATGATGCTTACAGGTAGGCCAACTATGGCGCTTGAACCCACGACCATCCAGCTGGGAGTCTCAACACCTAGATCGCTAGACTAACCTGCCCCCCCAACCTGTAGGTTGCCACCTCCTAACCCGAACGCTGCTGGTAGCCAACCTCTTTGAGGTATTGACAACCTAGCTAGCACCGCAGTCTCTCAGCCAAACGTCTCTGTTGTCGTGGGGGACTCCAAGAAGGCAGTTTTTTTTACAGCAATGCTAATATACGGTACATTAATATGGGGTAGATTTGGACAAGTATGAGAGGGGAGTGTGTGTATATGTAACAGCTGGAGCGGTAAGAAAGCCATTCATTATCACATTCCTTGGGAGAGGTCTCTCTCTCTCTCTCTCTCTCTCTCCCTCTCTCTTACACACACACACACAGAATTGGTATGTTTGTATTAGTAAAAAGAAAGTGTTGCCAGTGGACATGCAGACATAAATCTGAAATATTCTAGGGGCTATGTAACTGCAAGTAGTAGGCCCTATATAACAATACACACACGTGACTACACTGTAGATTCATGCATCTTTGACTATGTAAAGAACAGCCATAAATATGCTAATGATATCCTTAAATCCATCCCAGCCTGTTAAACTAGCCACGGGTGCACACAACAGACATCGTGTGTGTGTGTGTGTGTGTGTGTGTGTGTGTGGAATGCCTGTTCTGTGATGTCAGAATTTCTGCCCCTCAGGAATGCAGGCTGCGTGTACGCTCACCTGTAAACACACAGAGTAGATTATTTTCCGTGTGTTTGTGTTTTCCTCTCCTCCTCTCTCCCCTCTCGGCCTTATCATTCTGTCGTTCCCTGTCACCTCTCTCTTTTTTTTCTTCTGTCTTTCTATCCTTCAGAAACGTGTAGGGATCTGTTCTGACCTCTACCCTGCTACCCGGTGATTGCCCTTAATGTCGGTGAGCTAGCAACTGAAGTATCATCGTGTATCTCTCAGGATCAGAGCGTCCGCACAGAATGCCGCGGGCGCGGGGGGGGGGGGGGGGGGGGGGCCGGGGCGGCGGGGGGGGGGGGGGGGGGGGGGGGGGGGGGGGGGGGCGGGGGGGGGGGGGGG
>JAOEHI010052273.1:0-16985 GCA_025447815.1 Percopsis transmontana | reverse complement strand
CGTGAGTGACTGGCTGTTTGCAATTCGCAACAATCACCACTAGATGTCACTAAAAACTACACACTGGCCCTTTAACATTAACATTTAAATGAAGTTTTTTCAGATTTCATGAAGTAGAATAGATGGTCGAATCTACGTCAGCACTGGCCTTGGGTGATTTTAAACAGTAGATGTTGAGCCATTTTCAAACCATAAAATGTCGATTTTTATAGAAATGTGAATTTTATCAATATTAACACCAGCATTGATGTGTTTCATCACAGCTCAGTCCTATAATTTAGTTTACGGCTCAAAAACACATTTTAAGGTGCCGTTACACTTTAATTAGTGATAACAGCATCAATTATCAGCCAGTAGGCAGTAGGCAGTAGCCTAAATATGGTGTATGTACTGTAGGCCTACTTTTGAGGGGAAAGTAACAAATTACAAATAGCCTACTTTTACTTTTACGTATATTTTTCAATAAGTAGGCTACTGTACTTGTGTTGTTTACGGCAAGAACGCAAAATGGTCATCATATTTGACAGTGGCTGGTGGTATAACCAGTGCAATCAGCGTGGAGACCATATAATGATTTTGGGCTATGTGTATGTGTATCGACGGTGCTAGCCGTAATTCAGGCCTATAATTGACATGAATAGGAGTCACATTTAAAGAGGTTACTTCCCCAAATAAAAGACACAAAAGAGGACAGTAAAGTGTGCCTATATGTGTTCAGCAGGGATAATATTAAATGAGAAAAATTGATCATGAGAATATTTGAAAGCAATACTGCCTGAGAGCCTTTCTTATATTATGTTATATTTTTGATATTTTGTCACCTGGTGCCTGAATTTTGTGTTTTCCTTTACATAAAAAAAAACATTTCCACCATAAATTGATGTGGAAAAGGTCCAAATTCTGCATAAAAATTCACCAAAATGCAGGAAAAATGTTTTGTTGACGCTAAAAATTTCCCCCCACACCCCCCAATGTTCAGATGAAACCTACGCCCATGATACCGCTAGGGCTGGGTATTGGCAAGGACCTCACGATACAATACATATCACGATACAAGGGTCACGATACGATTATATTACAATACATTGCGATACAATATATATTGCGATATATTGCGATATTCCACATAGTTCACTGAAAATGTAAAAAGAGAGCTGAGATACCACACATCGGCTATATATTTTTAAGGAGCTGTTGCATCCAAATTTCACTCTACCAGAAATGGGGGCTGTCAATTCTAGGCAACTAGCCATACTGCGACATCTAGTAGTTGTAGTTCACGTTCACACACCATTTAAAATGAGAATCTTTAAAAAAAATTAAAGAATCGATTTTGAGTTGGAAATCGATGTAGTATATCGCGAAAATAAATTTCGCGATATATTGCTGTATCGATTTTTTTAGCACAGCCCTAGATACCGTGTTCCTTCCCCATTATTAATAAACACCAAACATTGATCATCAATAAACCATTTGCATCTGCATCATTGCTCCCCCATTATGAATTATGCAAATTGAAATCCCCACACCATATTATACTGTCCTGCAGTAGTCCCCCAACAGCCTCTAAAATACTCTGACTTATTTCCCACATGGATTATAATAGTTAATTATATCTACATTACCTTTGTCAGTCCATAGCTTAATCCCAACTGATTTATGATTGGTGCTTACATATAGAACATATACAGGCCTTACCTGTAAGCATCCTTGAGCAAGGACAGCAGCAATTGTAAGTCGCTTTGGATAAAAGCGTCTGCTTAATAATAAGGTAATTGTAATTGTAACCTCACTCCATTCTGTATGAATGTTGAAACTCAACCTCCTTTGCCAGATTCCCTGCCCCCTTTAACTGCTGTATATCCTTTTATAATAAAATCCCACTGTGGTTTCAACCATGACTCCTGTATACAAATTACATTAGGTTTCTCTCCCAATTATCAATATACTTCTTAAACTCTTGGCTATTTGCAATTAAGCTTCTTGCATTCCACTGCAGTAGGATTAACACCATTATGAGGATCCAGCCCATGTCTGAGAGTTTTGTGTTTCTTCATTGAGAATGACTCCCATTGCAGCCCTTTCACCTCTATAGGTACTTCTCATCTTATTTGACAATTATATTAATCCTTTCATTTCGGCTCCTTGACTGTGATGAAAAGTTTCTCTGCCATAAAGAGTACAAAATCATTCTTACCTCACTATCAGAGTTTCCTCTGATACTATCAGAGTTTCCTCTGATAGTGCACACCTTCTGACACCTTCTTTGCTGCCTCTGCATAACTGATTCCCTGCATAACTGAGGTTTTCCTCCACAATTACAACACTTCAGGTTTGCACCTTCTTTGCATTTGCCATATTCACATTGTCCTCTAAATTTAACACATCTTTGCTTTTCTTTGCACACCGCCGCCAAATGTCTGACACTTGAAACATCTGAATGGTGGGGGAATATCCTGACATCATAACATATACAGGTGCATCTAAAAGTATATCTATCTATATATATATATCGAATATCGTGGAAAATATGATTTTCTTTCCGTAATTTCATTCAAAAAGTGAAACTTTCATATATTTGATATTAAGTTCCACTCCATACACAGAACATATAGTAAGGAGCTGCTGGAGATCTGCATACATAACATGGTTCACTATCTAGTATTACCAATTATGCACCCAGTATTACAAACTTTCAATTGCTTGGACAGATCATCCATATATAGATTGAAAATAACAGGGGGCAAGATTCCCCCTGATCTGACACCATTACTAACCCCAAATGGGATATAATCATAGATTGTATAGATATAATCCGCAATGATCTCACTTCCTGATCCGTCACTTCCCTCTGCCATCTCCTGACCATTCACTGTCCAGTTGTTGACAACCGCCGCCTCTCTTGAAAGATCTAATGAATTAGGACAAATTTGACAAATAGCAGAAGTCATGATTGAGTGCAAATGTCAATAATGGGAAAGGGATCTTAGCGTGAAGTCGCAATGTTGCAAAATATGATTCGTTGTTTGAGAAATTCTGTGATAACGGGGTAAACCGGTGAGAAAATCGACATCCGCCCTAGACTTCTAAACTTTCACTCTGTGGTCAAATGTGTTTAGATTTAAGCGCAAGTGGAATTACGCTTCGAGTTGCTGGACTAGTAATAGCAGTAACGTCAAGCCTGATCAATGGGTCGACATTTGTGCTTCACAAAAAGGGGATACTACGTGCACGCGAGAGAGGTAGGCTACACCACTATACATTTTATAGCCCCAACGAACAACATTTGAGTTTTATTTTAGTGTGTATAGTGAAGTATTCTGTGGAAACAAAGGAGGATACATTTACTGTTGAAACTTAGTGAAATTGGTTAGGGGACAAAATAAATGTAGGCCTAGTTACCATAACGTTTTTTCGTGTTGATTTTTTGAGAAAATCAAATATAAAATCATAGTTTGGACTCCTGATGATTCCATCAAAACAGCGATAGTATCATCTTTCACTGCCTACCACATTGTACAACTGAAACTGAACTCATAAAAATTATTTAATACAGGAATGTTGTCTGTAGAGGCTTTAATGAACAAATCAACACAAACAATCTTATCATTTTACTTAGGTGGGTCCTACCTAAAAGACGTTGTATGGTGGAGTGGCACACTTTCAAGTAAGTATATTGCCACATGTTTACAAGGTTTGGATGTACAAGGCCTATCACAATTTCAAAACCTATCAACAGAACATCCTATTTGAACATGTTGCTTTAATGTCCTATTCTACCTCTGTTCTGTTCTGTTCCTTATTATACCTGTTTTTTGAATTTTTATTGTAAGTGATTGCTGGCCAGATTGGGAACTTCCTGGCATATAATGCAGCCCCTGCAGTAATTGTTACACCCTTGGGTGCCCTTGGCGTTTTATTTGGGTAAGCCAGAAAGTGAGAAGTATATTGGTGTAATCACTTTTTTGGACAATATTATTGTATCCTGCTGACTAAATTGTCTTGCTTTTTTTCTTTAGGGCTGTGCTAGCCTCATGGATACTTAAGGAACATTTGAACATTCTTGGGAAACTTGGTTGTGTGTTATGTTGCTGTGGGTCTGTTGTTCTTATTATTCATGCTCCAAAAGCAGAAACTGTGACATCAAGACTGGAGTTTGAAGAGCGACTGGCTGATCCAGGTTTGCTATTTTTGTATAATTATTTTTGTTTAATTTAGCAATATTTTCTGAGAAAATAATAATTGGTCATTGCTTCTGCAGGTATTGTCAATATAAACAAATGTTCAGATAAGTTCAGATAAATTCAGATGTAATAGAAAGCATGCTGATATAATTCTATTTTCTGTTTCTGCAGTGTTTATAGTATATGCCGTATTGGTGGTTCTGCTACTGATATTGCTGATTGTATGGATTGCTCCATCTCATGGATCTGAAAACATTATGGTATATGTAGCCATATGTTCCCTGTTGGGAAGCTTCACAGTTCCCAGCAGTAAAGGACTTGGCCTTGTTGCACAAGATGCCTTTGGTGAAGGACCATACAGAAACAGAGCCCTAGCTCTCTTTCTCGGCTTGCTGGGAACACTGGCTGTAAGCATTTTAACACAGTTCACGTTTATCAACAAAGCCCTGGAGTGCTTTAGCGCCAATATGTTCGAAGCCATATACTATGTGACATTCACATCCACTGTGATCTTTGCATCTGCTATTCTATTTAAGGAATGGGTTGAACTAACTCTGATTAACAGCATTGGCATGTTGTGTGGTCTAATAACAGTGTTTGTTGGAGTTGTTTTACTTCGGATATCCCATGAAGCCTTGCTTGTGTGGAAGCAAGAAAACGTACAAGGAAAGAGAGATTGATTGACATTCTGAGTGTTTTCAAATAATGTGCCATGCATTTGCTATTAACACAGTAGGCCTACTCCACTTTATAGTCTCTATGTAATGTTTACTTATAGTTATAACTTACAATTTGAACAAGTATTATACTAAATTTCTGTTAAAGAAAGCTTTTCTTCCCTAAAGAAAAATTTTACCACTTGCATAATATGATGATACAATTTATGTTATGAAGAGTAGAGAATCCAGAACATATTACGCTCGCGCAAAGAAGGCAAACTCAAATCAATCAAAATCACAACAATAATCAGAATTTTCAATAAATGTCTTAATGATTTACAAAGAAAACTGTTCACATGCTTTTTGTTGTCCCTTTCCCTCAGAGCATGGTGTTTTGTGCATGTTTGACACGTTTGAGTTATTGGCCCAACCAACAATATTCTAACATCCTTTCCTGTTGATCTTAAACTCCCTTAAAAGTAGGCCTACCTCCCTTACCACTGATTCACCTGCAACCTGTCCCTGGTTATAATCTATATTAAATTATGGACTGTAATTTCAAATGGAATTGCAGGATTTGTATGTGACCTAAATATATGTTATATTGCACATATAACATGCCAAGTCATTCGAGCCCTAACCCTGTATATTTGTTGACATATTTACTGTAGGCTCTATCGAACACAGGTTATTATATAGTTACATTACATTGACGTTATATAAACTTTTTTAAATGAAATAAATTCAAATGATTAAAAGGTCGATTTATTTATGGTCACAGCGTATTATATATTTATATATATATATATAAAAATAGCGTAATCATTATGTACTATAAACACTTCAAAGAGCAAAGAGGCTGAAACTATCGTGTAGATCGGTGACATGATTTTTATTGTAATTTACCTCCCTTGTGAAATCAAAAACGAACTCTAACCAGCAGTCGGCAATAGTTACTATATCCCGTTTCCGCTCCCCGAAGAAGAGCCCACTGTCGCATGGATGTGCGTTGTCGTTGCTAGCCAATGCAAAGAACCCAAGAACCGCAAAGAACACTGATAAACTACTCAACCAATGGGGTAAAACCAGGTTAGGTAACCTCTAGCTGCTTTTCCCTGTATTGCTGTTGGACAACCCAATTTCAAGGTATTCCAGTATTTCACATCTAAAGCGCAATACGTTAATCTGGACATTTAGCCGCAAAGTATGTTTTTTTTTATGTCTGACTGATCCAGCTAACCCACTAGCTGGAGCGCTAATGCAAGCTAAGGTTGACATGGTTAACTACTAAGGGGTTGTGAATAACTCGTTTTTTCATTTATGAACACACCAGTAGCTATACATTTGCTACTGTCTACTGCTCTGTATGTTATTGACTGGCCTACGGTTAGCTCTGTACTAGCTAACCTTGAAGGCGACTTGGATTATTACGATTGCTAGCGTGTTAAGTTTAGCCCTGTCACTTCCTGAATTCCTGAGCAACATTTACATGTTTGCAACACCCACCCAGTTATTTGTCTTAAATGTACTGCAGCTGTATCTGAGCGTTCTTATGGAAACTGTGTTAGCCCGACATTATTTTTTGTATTATGGAGTCTATTAACAGTTTAACTGGATTTATATTTTGCAATTTAACTTGTGGAAATGGTATGTAATTTCTGTAATGATCCTTTTCCCAACAGAACTTGATTCTAATAATCAATGTCTTTTATACTGTTTTTTTTCTTCTCATTTTCCAGGAATTTCAGCTGGTCATACTTGTTTTTTTGGTCCACACTTCCAGTGTTTGGGTGTAAATGTGACAGCCCACACCAACACATCCAGCCTCACTATGGGACAAGACAGGGGGAAATATGATTTTTACATTGGCCTTGGATTAGCAATCAGTTCCAGCATCTTCATAGGAGGCAGTTTTATCCTTAAGAAGAAGGGACTTCTTCGGCTAGCAAGGAAGGGATCAACGCGGGCAGGTATTGTAATTACTTTTAATGGTTTTCTGAATTTGAGTATATGGCAGTGTTTTTTTTACTCAACTTGTTTTTTTGCAATACAAAAACTGAGACAAAACATTTGACCTAATAAGGCAACAATACAACAGTTCACACCCTACTGGCCCACCCACATTACTGGTTTGCTTGGTATTTGCACACAGTTACCTGTGCATGTTGAAGGGTGTGTTTGCTCCAACACCTATCACCTGATCTTCAGTATGTATCAAATGTATATTTAACTAATTTTTCACTTGTTTCAGGTCAGGGTGGTCATGCATATCTGAAAGAATGGCTATGGTGGGCTGGCTTACTATCAAGTAAGTGGGGATGCCTAAAGGCATACTTGGTAACATTGCATGAACATACACAAGATCCAATTCAAAACAAGTAATTCTACTGTTGAACCTAGTGCAATAAAAAAGTAAACGGAAAAGTTTTCTAAAGAAGTTTTCTGTACAATTATATAAACCCACAGCGTTAAATGTTTTTTTTTTTTTAAAGTATACCCTTGTTTAAAGGGCATGTGTATTTGTTCTCCCTAATGATGTAGCCGCACACTTACCGGGGCATATGTCAAAATGTTGAATGCTTATTTTACAGTGGGAGCTGGCGAGGCAGCAAACTTTGCAGCATACGCCTTTGCACCTGCTACTCTTGTCACCCCTCTGGGAGCCCTCAGTGTACTTGTCAGGTAACATTTTTGTCCATGTATGACTTCTACCCTAGGTGTTTTTGTTAAAGATGGCAAACGACATCACCTTATATCAATTGGCGCCATCAGATTAAGCAATCGCAACATCCTGTGTAAAAGCTCTAGAGGTTGTTGTTCCTGTGATTTCAGTTTAGTGTTTCGTTACTAAAGGCTGTGTCCGAATTCCTTTGTATGCCCTACGTGCTTCTATATTTATTGGATACTAATAGCATGTATTACTGGTGTATAGAAGGCAGAAGCCTACATCCGGCATAGATGGAGAACTGCCACAATCACAGAACTTAAAGTTTAGAACCCACAAAGAAGCAGCTTTCTTCTTATCCTCGGCGACAGCAAAAGATTATTTAAAAACATTTATAAAACGCATCATATCAAATGTGTGTTGACGGGATACAAAAATAACACAGCGCAAAGCATTGTGGGGCAGTTTTAGGCATGTTGTGTGTAGTAGATTCACACTTGAAATAAAATTCTCTAGTGGTATTAACATTGATGGACAGCTTTTTTTGTGGGGGGGGGGGTTCTGTGCCCCTTTAAGCCTCTAAATGTTTTTTTACTTGCTATGGAATTGTGACTATGACCGTACTTGTTGTTGCAGTGCGGTGCTGTCTTCGTACTTCCTGACAGAACGGCTGAACCTGCATGGGAAACTGGGCTGCCTGCTCAGTATCTTGGGCTCCACCACTATGGTAATCCACGCTCCACAAGAGGAGGAGATCAGCAGCCTTGAGCACATGGCTAGAAAACTTGTGGACCCAGGTAAACGCATCCCACATAAGGGTTCCTGTTCAGATATACAGTATTTCCTTTGCATATGGTGATGTTAATCATTTGCTCTTTCCTTTTTAGGTTTTTTGATCTTTGCTACTTTAGTCATCATCGTCGCTCTCATCTTCATATTCGTGGTGGGTCCCCGCCACGGTCAGACCAACATCCTCGTGTACATCACAATCTGCTCAGTAATTGGGGCGCTCTCGGTATCCTGTGTGAAGGGACTTGGCATCGCCATCAAGGAGGCCATCTCTGGAACATTTGTGTTGGGGAATCCCCTGGCGTGGATCCTGCTTCTGGGCCTGGTGGCCTGCGTGAGCACGCAGATCAACTATTTGAACAAGGCCCTGGACATTTTCAACACCTCCCTGGTTACACCCATCTATTACGTGTTCTTCACCACGTCGGTGCTCACCTGCTCAGCGATCCTCTTCAAGGAGTGGGAGCACATGGGCACAGGCGACGGGATCGGCACCATCAGTGGCTTCCTCACCATCATCGTTGGCATATTCCTGCTGCACGCATTCAAAGATGTGAACGTCAGCTTGGCCACTCTGGCTGTGTGCATGAGGAAGGATGAGAAGGCCTTTCCCGTAGCCAATGGTGTGGCTTCCCACAGTAATTATGAACTGCTGCATAACTCCTTAACAGTGGACAGTGAGGATAGAGAAATGGGTATGGCGTTCGAGACCATTTCCAGACGGAATGGTGCAATAAGTGCGTCATAGGATCATAAAGGAATTTGTGGTCCACTGACTCCACCAAGGCAGGCACTGGTGTTGACATATTTGAAAACCTTAAGACAATCAGCTTTAGGGAAAATATGTCTTGATGGACCAATCGATTGTATTCGTTTTAATTTGCCTTTTTTTTTTTTTCCAGACTGATATTAGTATATAGTTGGAGATTTACTTCATTCCTGTGTAGCCCTGTAAATATTGAGTTCTTTTTTTAAAGAAGCCTTTTGTTATATGTACAACTATCTGCATTTACATGCTTTCTATAAATAGTTAATGTTTTGATATAGTTCTATCTCAGATCCTACTGAATATGGGTTTATTTAAGGGACAGTCATAAAAATTTGTTGTCGTGATACTTGAAAGTTAACAATATTTGTTGGAAGTCAAAGTTTTTATATTGTTTACATAAAAATGTCAAGATCAACATAACAAATATGTTAACATATTTATTGAATTAAAATGATTACATTTGAATCGCAAGGCACAGTGAATAAATGCTTAAGAGTAAACTTTGCTACTTCTTAAATTTCCTTTTAAAATGTTTAGTTTAGCATGCACATCACTAAACGGCATAGAAATTAGCCTACATTGCTAACAGCACTTAAAATAGATTGCCATATAAAATCCACCACTGCAAACTTTTAAATATTTTATATTTTCCCATCCCTGATCTATAGCTTCCCTAAGTATAAAACAAAATAGAGTTTATAAAAAAAGGGTAATTGTTATTCATTTTGATAAGGCACATGTGAATACAAAAAAAAAAAAAAAAAAACTCATTCCAACACAAATGTGGCCCGACTTGTTTTATCCTTTATCATGGTCCATTTCTACTCGCACCATAAAGTGAAAAGAGGAATATAGCAGACTGGTTTGATAAAGGTTAATGATAAAGTTTGGAACGTATTGCTGGTCTGTGATTAAGTGGCGGAACTAGAATTTCAGTTGCTGGCGAGTGACTGATGTATTGGTGGCTGGAAGCACCGGACGTGTTCCACTGGCATGTTTTCACCATCTCCAGACTTGAGATACTTGTTCAGGATGGCAAAAATCTCATCATTAAGGACTTGGAATTTACGGATTCTTTCGACCATCTTCTTCAAAGGCTGAAACAAAGCCAAAAATTGTATATTTATGAAGCTAGGATAAATGTAAAGTTAAAGCTCTAGTGAAGAACCATGCAAATCAGCCAGCCCAATGTTGAGGATAAAGATTCGTAACTTCTCTAGGTTTTCTGGCAATTTATACAATTGCTGCCCTTTGTCCCACTAACTCACCACACTCTTGATGATCTCATCCTTGCCGTCATGTTTCTGCACTTTGAGAAGGTGGTAGCTAAAATCCAGAATGTCAAAGCGCCTTTGTTGTCCCAGTAAGGCAATGATCATGCAGCCTGCCCAGTGAAGGCCGTCTCCAAAGCATTGCCTGAAAAAAGTGAATAACAGGGTCAGGTTCTGAGTAAGGTTTACGTGGCCAGCACGGTTAGAACTGCTGGCAAGCTAACAGGACACCAGAAGGGACTGGGCGCCGAACAGTCCTGGCTGTAGTCCATGACCATCCTCTATTTCAGTTTTAGATGCTTCGCCCAGCAAGGATTTAAAACAAGTCCTACATCCCTAGCACAATTTGCCTCCTTAATGCAGCTAGATAAACAAAAGCACTGTATGTGCAGAGCATCTATAATGAGTTTGTGCTGTACTTTATGCCATCACTTTATTGTGTTTGTCTTTTGTTGCTTTGGGAATAATCTTATGGTACAATTAAGTTGCATGTAAAACACACAATAGTAGAACCCACTGCACTTACTCCACAGTGAATTCGTGAGCGCCCACGGGGATGCAGTACACAAACTGCATAGCGCTCCAGAGCCGGTGGAACTCGACGCACTCGTCCACGTGCATCACGCCGTTGCTCGGCAGCGGGCCGCGCCATATGGCGTCTTCCAGGAAGCCCCGTACGCGAGCGAGGATGACCTCAAACATGGACAAGCCGCAGCACAGCCTCTCTTTGGTCAGCAGGTCGCCCTCGCGAGCAATGGCGATTTGCTGAAAGGAACAGGCCACAAGTTGAGAGAAGCTACATAGAGATGACAAAATAGAATGCTAAATACTGTATATCTGATAGGGCAGCGCTTCACTCTGTTATTCGACTTTATCCGCATAAACACAAAATGACAAAGGAGGCTGACATGTTGCTATTACAGTACCTGTGGGGTACCAAGGCGCTCGATCAGTGGAACCAAATGCAGTGCTGTGTATTTGGCCTCCAAGCGCTTCATCTTGGCATCCAGACGCTCCCCCTCTGCAGAGGTGGAACACAAGAAGATGTACGCAAAAGGAAAACCTCACAGAACACAACAAATAATATCCGTTCCCTTGTAAATCCAGATGCATTTACTTTTATTTACCTTTGACATGCACTCTTGGAAGAATATTCTGGAATGGCGCCGCATGCAGCAAATCACAAACTTCCTCCTGAGACTAAAAAAATATTATTTTTATAATGATATACTGTATGGTTCGCAGATCTGAACTGCATATGATAAAAACAACACCCACAGATTCTCCCCAATTAGTAACATCTGTCATATAATAGTTTATTATATTAGGAGCCTTGATTATGTCGCATAGTTGTGATATCAAACATTACCTGAAGATGGCACTGATAAGTTAACTTAAATTATCAAAGTATCTATTTTCAGCCTTTTTCAAATCACAAAAAAATCTATTGAAAATATTCAGCAGAATAAGAAAACCAGTCATTCATCTTAGATCATTTGGCTAAATAGAATAAAGCTGTCGCTTTGAACTTCAACTGCTGCTCCTGTGTCTCAAAATGCCTATAGCACTGCACCAGACTGATCTAAGAATCTAAAGGGGACAGAGGTTCCCTCCTTACTACCCTCTACATCAGCAATACAGATACGAGAGCTAGCCGGACTATTGCTGACATTTGTTAGCTGATGGGCGGTACTGTGTGAGAGTGCTGGCTGAGGCCCATACCAAACTCTGTTCACTCAGCAGACAGAAGAGCATAGCGTTGCCCACTTCCCTCAGGTTTTGGAAGCACACAGTCTTGAGCTCCGCGTACTCCACGATGTCCTTTAACTGGTGGTGAAAGAACTCTAGGATGCCTACATAGAAAATACAGTCACTAAATCTTGGTCCATGTATTTCAACTAATTCAATAATAAATAGTCTAGAGTCTAGACTATTTATTAGTTGAGTTAGTAAGCCTAGACTCTAGTCCATGAATAACTCCTTTCTTGTTCAGGCATGTGGTATGCAGCAATATGCTTGTGTTGCCCCGCCTTTGTGGAGCAACAGAGCGAATCTAACCTCCACAAATCTCTCAGCCACACAGTGAGGGTTCATGATATGGCAGTGCCACTGATGGCACATAAATATATATGATGTACAGTATATGTAATTTGTTATTAAGGAAAACAACCCCTTAAGGAACATAAATGAGAAATTAAAAATGCATTTGTTTGTATGCATACTATGAATAATTGATATGCTATGGTTTCAGCTGTAGAAAATACATATTTACGGAACATAAGGAACAATTTGTTCCTGGTAGCATTTTTAACTTCTCCTCTTCCCATTGGAACACACAACATTCCTCTAGCCTATACCAACAAATTAGACAAGTTTGAGTGGATCTTTTGCAGGGTTGTTATAAAAAGAAGCTACTTATTTGTTAATGATAAGAATTACATTGTGATAAGATAAAAAATGTAATAACATACTTTTTCATGTAAAAGAGACCATTTAGCTATTATAACACATTAATTTCCTTAATTTTGGCTTTTTTTTACACGTTTATACATACAAAAAAAAAAGTTGTATACATACAAACGCATACATTACCACTTAACTCAATACATTTATTTGGTGTATAAATCACCCACTTGAAATATTAAAATTATGACATTTTCCTACCTGGGGAGCCGTACTCGTGACGAGGGAGCCTGCAGATCTTGGGCATTACCTCCATCAGGGTCTTCACGTACTGCATGATGGTGCCCTGAAGCTATGGAGGAGAATCACAACACACAACTAGTTTCATGAATAGAAAAGGGTTACTTTAAAAATGTACGATTATTGCTTAGAGGTGGGTGATATGCCCATGAATCATTAATGGAACATAGTTTTGTCAAGGTTATAATAAGTGATGTGTATGTACGTTTTTGTTTCTTTTTCGTTCAAACATTACAGGAGCAACAGACCACATTAGGAGTTGTTAGCGTGAAGATGCTCTGCTTGTTACACGTGTTCAAGGCCATTAATAATAACCCAACTAAAGATATTACTGTAGAGGGAGGGGGGGGTGGCATAGTGTGCTAAACAGACTTTACTCATTGGTGGTATTCATAAAAATATACCATTTTATCATCTCCTAATGCTAATGTCCTGGCTAGGCATGTAGCATCCTGCTACATTGTATGAATTTTTGCCCACCGTTCTTCTTACCAAGCTTTTGACAACCTTCAGAAGCTCCTCCATCACGACAGCGATTCCCTGATAGCCCAGAAGCCTGCACATGGCCTTGATGTGTGGGGGGCCCAAGAAATTCCTGTAGAAGCCATATATGCTGCTGTACGCCATGTTCAGGGCCTAGATTCAAGGAAGCGTACAAAAAGGGAAAGTATAGTATAAAATCAAACCAGTATAAAATTTAACTTACAGTCGCATGACCAAGTTGGCCATCCAATATATACAAAATATGTGTGTGAAGAATGGAGGTGAATATTGAAGTATATTTGAAGTGGATAAAACAACCAGATATTTCTATTGAGATGAAGAAGAAGAAGAAACTTTTGTAGCAAAACAATGTAGCTAAACAATGAAGAAGAAAAAAAAGGGGGAAAATCCAATAAGAGTCATGAGTTTGAAGAATTATGAAATCATTGTTTTTCAATTATTTTGAAAGATTTCCGTTCCCACTGCAAGAGATCACAAGACCCCCACCTCTCCCATGCAGCTGAAAGCCTGCTGCTGTTAATTCGTGGTCGCGCTCCCTCTAGTGTGGCAGTAGCATACGGGGCGAGGAAAACAGCAAAGCAAAGTAGCCTCTGCTTCAGTTTCCTATGTTCAACACGACCCTCCGTTGTTTGATACACAACAGATGCAAGAGGAGACTCTGAATTCTGAGGGCATTCAAACGTTTGGCAGATTTTTTTAAATCCCCCGGTAAGTCCTCCACTTATTATTTGACTGGACTTATCCCTACGAATGTTTGAATGTTTATTAGATGCCTCGTTGCTATGGGTTGCAACTGATGTGACACACGAGATGTGTCTGAATGGATGCATCTCCAGATTTCTCCCATTAAATCTATCGCCATAAGGACTTGTAGTTAGTATTTAACCTTATTGGGGGGGGGAAACATAGTGTGAAATAAACCATTCAGTATGGACCACAGTTCAAGGAGATGAGGTAGGAATTAATATTTACACATTCTGATTAGTGTTTTGACTGTGCCATATCGATATAAAAAGCCTTTTTGTTGTTCAGATCATTCACAGATCATTCTAAAATGCTTCATTGAACTTATTATGGCAGTAGCAACAAAGAAAATAAAATTTTCTTTATTTGAAATTGTATTTAATTATTATCAGACACAGAACATCAGTTTCAGAAGCATAAGGTATGACATGCTGTAAAATGCTGTAAAATGTTATCTGAATCAGGAACCGTGCGCTTGTTTTTTGGTTGTTTCATAACACCAAACAAAGACGGACATTCACATTTTTGTTAGACTGACATCACTTAATAATTGGCGTATTACAAAGTAATTTGATGTACTCTCTGTTGTTTGATTAACTGATTATTCAATTATTTGTTTCACCCCAAATTTATAAGAAAGGCCATTTTAAAGCATCTTATAAAAAGGCACATTGGATCGGTTAAACACAAGCTCAAATATTAACCAGTTTCTATACACTCATTTTTAGCTGATGTTTGGTCAAAGAGCACTAACTGAGGAAATCCCCATCCAGTGAAGACAACTGAAGGCAGGACCGGTCATGGTCATCACCGTCTATAACATCTCAGCCACTTCAGCCAGGGTGAGCTGGCCCTCCACCCCAGGGTGCCTAGACACCTTCTACAGCGTCATGTACGACCCCAACTGGAACAGCCTGCTCATGGGCTTCAAGCGCAAGAGCTTCATGCATGAGGACCGCGTGCCCGTCAGCCAGACCGGCGCCTACCTGGCCGGCCTGCTCCCCCAGACCACGTACTTCCTGTGCGTGACGTGCCAGGCCGCCAACCCTGCCAGGGAGCAGTGCCAGGTGTTCACCACCCCGAGCGAGAGCGGCGAGGCACACGACACGGGCCACCACCTGGCCCTGGGCGTCTGGATTACCAGCAGCCTCCTGCTGCTGGCAATCACCGCGTTCCTCCTGTGGGGCTGCCTCCACACCGTCTGCCCCCTCCCCAGCTGGACCCCCGAGAGCTACTCCATGTCAGGCCTCCGGGACGCCCCCGGGTCCGCCCGCCTCTACAGCGGCAGTGACGGGGACACCAGGCAGGCCACCGTCATACAGAATCCACTCTTTTTAGCCGCGACAAGCGGTCATGTAATTACCCAGGAGCACGAGCACAGGACGGTTACTAAGCTGGCGGCCACTGATTCAGGATGAGCTAACTGGATTAAGGTCATCCCCAGCATTGTTCTGGCCAGGCACTGCCGATTTGTTTTATTTTCATCATCCACTGGTATCTCAAATAGGCCATTTGCGTTTCAGAGCAATAAGGGGAGCCATTATCCGTTTTCTATAATAACCAGAGGTTTCTGGGTTTTTCTCCTTATTTTCCCTTTGTGTCCATTGTATTTTCTGAGCATGTACTTTTCATGTGACAAATAACAAGTCAATTAAATGAAAATAGTGGAAAGGAAACGTGTCATGCATTGTCCAACACTGTGTACTGTCCTTTGTTTGTGTGTCCTAATAAAGGGCGTGTGTACAGACCTTTGACCCGTACAAATACTGGGGCTGTGCATTGGGGGGCTTGTCCCTTTGGAACTCCTGGGAGAAGGGCAGGACCGTGCGGACGAACCTGCACAGACGGGAAGATGTCAGATCCATTCTTTCACAGAACTATGTGAGGGGAGCCAATGGAACGCAATCCATTATATACAGTATTAAATACACACATACATGCATACATGCATCTTTGCCAACCTACCCGCTGTCTGTCTGCTGTATTCTAAGCAGTGTTATTGTTCTAAGTGAGACACCAAAAGGAATCCTTAAACTGCTGAAATGTGCATGCATTATTTAGAAAGGCCACCAGTCTTTCAAAGTGTTAGAAACACTGCATCCCTTTCAAACACCATCAGTTGCCCCTCTGGTAAATCTCCTGCGAGGAGAAAACCGTACACGTGGTGCAAGTAATACACTCACACAGGTTACAGTCACAGGATGTGTCTAAATGTTTCCCCAACAGAGAATCCCCACTTTTGACCATGAGACAAATCTGGTACATGAACATATAAACCCAATGAAGGTGCGTTATTGACATTTTTCCCGCATTTTTACCATAATTCCAGGTTAAAGTTAGGTTAAGTTAAGGCATTCAATTGCTTATCTGGTTAATGTTAGGATAATTCATGGGTTAAGGTTAGGCATACAATAATTAATTAGGTTAAGATTTGATTAAAATATAAATTTTAAATATAAAGATAGGTTAGGCATACAGATGGGCATGTCTAGGTTGCTTTACTAGTAGGGGAATGTGGAGGTGCCTACATGTATATAAGAGAAGTTTAAACTGTAGCTACTAGCTTTTATTATTTTTCACTACACAAGCTGATTATATGCAGCTGACCTTCAATCTGAAACTGCCCAAATCCTCTTAGTGGTAACCATTCGAACAGACGTTCAACTCAGCTACAGTGAGACCCACTGTAGCTGAGTT
>JAOEHI010052272.1:0-16985 GCA_025447815.1 Percopsis transmontana | reverse complement strand
TGTGTGTGTGTGTGTGTGTGTGTGTGTGTGTGTGTGTGTGTGTGTGTGTGTGTGTGTGTGTGTGTGTGTGTGATCTTTTATTAATCCATTTGTCCCCAGGTTGAGTGGGCTTACAGAAGACTAATATAGACTAACGTAGTCCCTGTGTCTATCTGACACCCCCCAATTATTCACACACACACACGCACACGTGCACAAAATCATTTTCAAAGTCTCTGGTTTATAAATGCACACACACACACACACACACACACACACACAGTCCCTCTCATTGACACACTGTCCCCCACTACTCCTCTCGGAGCAGTAGGGGTGAGAGATGGAGAGATAAATCAACAGCTAATGAGGTCTGGAGAATGAGGAGCCCTTCAAGGCACCTCCATCTATGGTGCACTCTACCATGCTATAACACTCAATGCCTGCACGCGTGTGTGTGTGTGTGACTTTGTGTTGTACACAACATGTGTGCCGGTCCTCACCCTGACCCTTGTCTGACACGGCGGGGGGCTAAATAAGGCCACGGAGAGGGCAGGAAGGGTAAAGAGGGGAGGGGAGGAGGGTCTGGGCCCTGACAAAGGAGGCTCCAAAACAAACATGACGTGCTTTTTCCTGCTGCCACTCAGCTGTCTGACCCCTCTGCTGCGTCTCCCGAACCAGCGTGTCTCAGCTGCGTACGGACCCAGGACTACTGCATGGGGGGCTCAGAGACACTGTGAGGGCTGAGCCCTGAGCTTAGCCTGCGTCAGTCTCCTGTAAGAGCTGTGTTTTCACTTTTCAAAAAATCTAAGTATAATTGTTGTATTTTACAACATTGATGCATTGAATACGATCCAGGATGCTCCCTCAACAGCCCTTTTCAAGCGGATTATCTTGGAAATCATGAAATCCTAAAAGCTTTAAAGCTGGCACAATGTGTGGTTACAATAATGAGGCATATAAAAAGGCACTTTTGATCTATAGAAAATATTTCTTAGAACTTACAGTAGTATAAACAAAGTGTCAATATTGTCCTATATCCCGTCAGATGCCAGCATTTGGAAATATTTACTTTTGCCTCTAAATAATGGATTTGTTATTCTAGAGGCACTTTCAAGGTTGATTTGGTTAAGTCTGTAGAAAAATGGCAGAACAAGCCCGGATGACAGTACCACATGAGTTGTTGCCATGGTTTCCACAAAGATTTGTCTCTGGTTTAACTCATGTGTGTGTGTTTGAGGAGGAAGGGGGAATAGGGGGTGGGCACCCAAAACTACAGAGAATTACAACCAATGTCTCTGTCAAGCTAATTAGGCAGAAAAGAGGCAAAAAGACACCATTTTAATTGCTAATTATTAACAGGCCCCCCTTTGAAAAAATAATGAAAGCCAAAAAAAAGCAAATAAAACCCATAACACTCTCGCTGATGACCGATGACAACAGCTTGATATCGTCTCGACTCTGTAAAAGCCAGCAGGCAAAAAAAAAAAAAAAACGTACGACGACAACAAAAAACACACTACAAATTATTCTCAATGTAGTCACACGGCAAGCAGAGACTAGGCTTGGCGGTAGTCTCAGGATCAGTCAGGGGTTGGGGGGAGTCAGGTCGAAGCGTTAAGTGTGCTAAGCGCTCTCTCCTTCTCTCCTTCCACCCCCCCCGCCTCGACGCTCAGTCACTGTGGGACTAATTATCAACTTTTTCCTGCATAAAACAGCCACAGTGAGACGTAGAGCCGCGTCCAAACGCTCAGATGGAAACCCCGAGGTCCCGTAGAATACATTGTTTCGTTTGACGGGTGATCACGCCAGAGCCCATAAAATAGTGTGTACACACACACACACACACACACACACACACACATCCTCTCAGAACCCCTGAATACACCCCTGTACTTTTTAATTAGACTAGATCTGCTGTGTGCAGCGCTGCACTCAGACAGAGAGGTGTGTATGTGTGTGTGTCTCTTACACACTTTCACCAACCTCACAATCAACCTGCCTCAGGGACACACTCACACAGACACACACACACACACACACACACACACACACACACACACACACACACACACACACACACACACACACACACACGCAGCTCAGACACATGTACATTCCCATATGCAAATACCCATTCCAATACTCCACTATAATCTGGTTGAAGCCTGGACATGCCTGGACATTTTGGGATTAAGTAGTTCTGACCAGACACCACCTTTGATAAATATCTATCATAACTCGACACAAGTGAAAAGATGTAACAGAAAACAATTGTATAGGATTTGTAATAAGGAATGTTGCCCAAGTGTTCTTGAGCAAGATTTTGAGCAGCTACCTAATGAGTAAACACGATTAATAAGTATTTCCTGTTTTATTGCTATTTTATTTAATCATTCATTGTTACTGATTTTGTTTATTGAAGGCACTGCTGAATAGGCAACAGATTTTGCCGTTGGTGTTTAAGTGCCCAAATCAATAAACCTTTCCATCACGTGCTGCCAAGTCACTCAAACTTTAGAATGAGTCTAAAAACAACAAATAAACTTTGGTGTCATAAATGGGGACTTATTGAGTCAAGTGTTGTCAATAAACCTGACCAATTAAATGCAAGTGGAAGACAAAACAGTCACTTCCTGAATAGGCGGGCTTCGGGGGTCATGTCCAATAGGATTTTCACTGACATTTATATGAGCCTATCAAATCCCAGGCCCCTTTTTATAAGATGGCTGAGGCACAGCAGGGCAGAGCAGGAGGTGGCTTAAGCAGGGTGTCTATGCCAGTTGCTTTATGACACACATTTGGACTGTTATCAAGGCAGTGCGGCCCACAGTTTTTTTATTCATCATTAACCTGCACACCAGCCAGCCTCCAATCAGCGAGGTGGGCGTCGGAGATAGAGAACCCAATGCCCCTAGACAGCGAGTGCGGTGGAAGGGACCAGGTTAGATCTTGGGACTACCTACCTGCAAGCAAGTGTGTTGATCTATGTGTTTATTGGGAGGATGTGTTTGTATGTGTGTGGTAATAACATGGTGGAAAGGGGCAATGGGGCAAGGGGTAATGGCCCCATGGTCAAACGTATCGCATAAGTGTTATCTGACTCGTAAATTAGGCCGGTGTTCTTCTCTGACATCTCACGTGGATTTTTTTTTTTCCACAGCAAGCTCTGTTTATCCATAGTAGGTTATCACCCTTATCTAGCTATTCTGCAACGTAGCTTGTTAGCAGACAAGCATCCCTGCCTTTCCATTCCCTGGAGCTCGCTGCTTCTACTTTTCTAACCCCCGTTTGGGGAGTTCTCCATCGCCTCCTTAACAGGGGAAAAAGAGGGGGGGTGTAAAACCAGGTCTGTCTGCCTCTTAACATTTAATGGGGTCTAAAGCGTGATGCACTGAAGGCTAACAGATTAGCCATCGCAATAAGCTACACTGATGCTACGAACGGCGCATGTATAAATACAGTAAAGTTTATGGGCCGTCAAAATAGGTCGTTATCAACCTGTAGCTGGATTTTGATCCATAATAAAAATAGGCGTGATATTCACAGTCATACATATGCACATACACACACACGCACTCACGCACGCACGCACGCACGCTCACACACACACACACACACACACACAAAAGCACAGTGTATACAAGCATGGTCTACTGCTTAACTAGAATGTCTGAATGTCTGAATATATACATTTTAAAAATCATTTAAAAAAAACTATCTACATTAATATATATATATATATATATATATTAATATATATATTATCCCAATTGACCCTGACCATGCGCTTTTGACTATGACAGCGGCCCTGAGGCCCGTCATCCGATGCCAAGAAGCAAGACCGAGCCTCAGTGAAAAGGTGCTGAAGAAACCAGAACCAGCTGTTCTGCAGAACGAACTCAAGACTAAAGCTATTCTCCCCCACAGGGCGTGAAGAGTACGCTGGCGGCAAAATTCATGCCTGCCTGGAAGAGACTGTGTCGGCCGTCCCTTCCGAAGGTTGCCATATGCAAAAGCTGTGCAGAAGCAGTATTTTGGCGACCCTTCCCTAATCAAAATGTCGCCATGGCAACGGCAGTGGTCAAGACAGAGAACCATCAACGCATCAACTCCAACCCTCCACGCTGTTAAGATGATTGAACGATTGGACTGGAACTGCTGTGACGTTGCCATCCGAGCCAATGCCTCTGACCTCCTCAGTCGAAAGCGCTTCAAACCATAAGCATTCACAGTAATTCTGTACGATTGGCTGGTGCATCCCTTAAACTTGGCAGGTGCATCCAGATTCTCTCATTCTATTTGTTTTCCATCTTCTTCACATACTCCTCGAGTTATAGGTTTAGTTGGTAAAATAGACTAATTAGATAATCCATTAGTCAAGTATTAATTATGGCTAAATGCATACCAAGGGTTGTTGTTGCCTTCTCATAGTCATCATTTTAGATATTTGGTTTATTGAAAACAAATCTAATCACGTGTTGACGTGTTACCATGTTACCATGTGTGGTAATTAAATGTATATGTGTGTTTGTTTGTCTGTTTCTAATAAAATGATTACTGTATGAAGCATTTTTTCTCTGTTGTTTTATTTGCCAGAACACTAATCCCTCCTCTATGTCAAGACTCACCATTCAGATTAAATTAGACTGAGTAAGATTTTTGACTAAATATATATATATACATTCCATACAAAATAGTAAAATTATATTACAACCACAGGTGCCATAAACTGTAAGAAGGTACCCTGTGCCTTAAAACAGGGTGGTGCCCTGAGGAATTATTAATTATGAACATTCACAATTCGTACAAATAATAAATATTAATTGCAGGACATATTTTTTTAACAGAAGCTTCATTATAACCTGAGCAGTGGCCAGTCAACATTGTGACCCCTTATTCAACATCATACCAGTAGCATAAATGCCCTAAAGCTATAATGAGGCCAAATGTGGCTGCTCAAAGTTTCTGCTTCTAAACACAAGCCACCTGACTGGTGCGCTGATGACTCAGTGGGGACATGGCTTTTGTCAGCACGAGCCGATAAGGCATGAAGGCTTAATTTGCTTGCAGACCTATCAAAACCTCCCCTTCAGCCACTCAGGGGGCAAACCCCACGCAGCTATGAAAGGGAATTAAGCAGGGACGGTCCAGTTGGGGATATATTAAATCAAATCCAAGCTTCTGTCGACAACATTGCTACTGTTGTTATGCAAAGCAGGTAGCGACCGGTCCAGTCTGTCGCCTTAGGAGGGGTCAGCAGGCCTGCCGGGGCAATAGAGGGAGGTCGAGAGATGTTGTGAGGACGGGAAAAGTGCCTTAGGTATGAAATAAACAAGAGAAAAGGTGCTATGAGCAGAAGGAAGAGGAAGGCTCTCTCATCATCTAATGCTGTCTGCAAAGCACTAGGCTTTAGTCTTTAGTAGGGGGTAAACATATGTTAATCCTACATCCGCTGGTCCTGTTGCAGTGTTATTCAGGAGATTGAGGTGTAGGTAGGTTTAGAAAATATGGGAATAAGGATCTAGAATGTGACGACTTTACTATGCTTTATTTTTCAAGACAATTTTCAGTACTAAAATAGACGATGGCTGTTATTTTTCAACACCATGCAGGCTCACAAACAGTGTGAACGCACATTAAGGTAAACGTGGGAAAAAAAATCCCAATCATATTGTCTCAGCATTATGAAAATCCATTTGCCAGAGGGACACTGAGATTTGAATCTGCAATGAACCGGGTGCTAAGACCCCTCTGGTCCCCCAATGCCGAATCCCCCTCCACACCCTCTTTCCTTATTTAGCGCCCTTCCCCCACTCCCCTTTTTATCCCCCCCTCGAGAAAGAATCAAATGCCTTTCAATGAGTCAACCTCAGAGGGCACAGCGCAACCCCTGGGCCCATGCTCTCTCACCTCCCCAGTGATGTGTGGATTCTACCGCTAGTTAACCCACAAGAGCTCCCAGCCATGTAGCTTGGAAGTTAATCATGGCTAGCCTGGCGTGGTTCCATACAACTGAGAACTAAACAGACAGACAAGCAATTCCCCTAAAAGCGCCTTGTTGCTAACTAAGTAACAATGTTTTAATTACAATAATTATATATATATATAAATTATTATATTCATTATTATATTATGTAAAATATTTGTGTTTTTTTGGAGAGTCTCGCTGTTATGTCATTTAGCAGACGCTTTTATCCAAATTTTATAATACAATGAGTACAATTATTATTGTAAGTATTATAAGCTCAAGCATGCTTACAGGTAGGCCCCGGCTGGGAACACCTAGACCCCTAGACTATATATTTCCTGCTGTTATGGTGGTCGACAGAGTACTGACACTTACTGTAGAGAAGGCTTTATATCCCATCAGATATAACATCAGGGTTAGAACACGCCTCAGCCAATGAGACAGTGTGGACAGACCTAACTTGCGTTCACTTCATGTGTAGTCTATAAACCAGTACTAGATGAAGTCACCATCCTGTAGCTTGTGCGCAGTGCACCTCAATTAATGACATGCACTGGAGCAGAAGTGTGTGCTTGGTGGTTGCCATGGCGAGGCGGGTGTTGCGCGTCAATGTTTCTTGTTTATGATGAAGTGACAGAAAATCATTGGGGGGTCAAGTACCCCCCTCCCCCGCCCTCCATAGCCCCGTGCCTTTTCTTAAAACTCCTGCAGCAGCACAGAGGGTGCCCGCTGCGGAAAACCTTCCCCTTAATGAGACCATTAAAGGGCCCGTCTTCCCGTCAATATATTTCTCTCATTCTTTCTCTGACAAATTTGAATTAATAATTCAGGGGCATGCGCCTGGGGATGTATATTTTTGGTGTGAAGGACAGTTAATCCATAGCGTCATTTTTTCCCCGTCTCACTCTTTCTCTTTCCTTCACTGCCTCTCTCTCTCTCTCTCTTTCCTTTCTCTGTCTCTCTCTCTCTTCCTCACTTGTGCTGGATGATGGAAGGGGGTCTGTAGAGTGCTGACTGAAGCATGTGCTGACTGTTCTTTTAGTGTTCTGAAAGAACAGTCTCTTACCTCTGAGTATCTTTTTACTGATGTTGATTGTTGTGAAGCATGGGTCTAAGAAATGTCTTATACATTTTATACATTATTATTTGGATCTATTGGTTGGCTTCTCAAGGGTAATGTAAGATGACATGTTTGCGTGCTGTTTGTCATGGAGTTGGTTTTGCGAAACAGAGCTTCAGTGGAACTTCCCGGGCACTGAAGGTCTGCTTTGCTTCCTGTGTTTCACCAGATTTACGGCAGGATGCGCTCGACACAGAACAAATCGTGTTTTCTAACGCTGATTTCTAGTGCATCCTATTTAGATCAAAGTATTCATGTCCCAATGCCCAATGAGGTGGCTAACTGTGGTGGATACCAATGGCAGGTGGCACTAAAGGACAACTATACTGTACCACTGTGTGGCACACCATCTGAACTGGCAGTGCTGCCCTTTATTATGTGGCAATGGGTTCTATGTGTGTGTGGGTGAGTTTATTTATCCACGTGTGAGACTGTGTGTGCACGTGGGAGACAGAGAGCATGTGTGCGTGTGTTGCACGCGTGTATGATTTACTGTATGTCCCTTTTGTTTAAAGGTGTGTCTCCCTTCTAGGACCTCCTAGCTCCTGTGTACAACACTTGCTGGTAGCTCTGAAGGTTTCCTTTTTCCGGAACAAGGAGAGGATATGTGAGCGTGTGTTAGACTTTCAAATGAGGCTTTGTTACTCTAAATACCCCTGAACCAAAGAACGGAGGGAAGAGGGGAGGTGCGGGGGGTGTCCCTAGATAGTTTGGAACAGTTTGAAGAACAAGAGACAGGGAGCCAGAGCACCTGTTGGGTCATCTGCGCCTAAAACGTTTAATCACTGTCTCCGGTTACACACACACACACACACATGCACGCAGGGGCTCAGAGAGCAAAGGGAATAGTATGTATAATCGTATGGAGAACCACCTGCCTACCATATAGCTTAGCAGCACTGTGGCACGAAAGCATGCCTCAACAGTGGAACACAATGGATCACTATGCACATGCCAGTGTCCTGAAGCCACTGAGCTCTCTGTGATATCAGGGAGATTGGTAAATATAGGTGAATATGCAGGATTATCTATATGTCCTATATGTTATCTATATGGGATTTTACTGTACATCAAATGCATCAATTCATCATTTACATGCATCAAATGTGTACTATAAACCACTAGCTGCTTATGTCACTGTGTTTTATCTTGAGCAAACATCATCTGGAGCTATATCTCTGATCTCATGTCTCTGCGGAAACGATTGTGCAGTCCAACGCTAATGACATATCATGAGCAATGAGGGGCCATAAATGACAGTCACCGTACTCACTGGCCCCTACGCTAATGTTACATGTACAGAGGTTGAGGGCTACCATTCACGTTTACAGCCCAGCCAATGATTGACAGGGCTGGTGTGTAAACCTAGGGGTCCAGCTTGAGTGTGTATTTTTGTAACATTTCACCCTGTCTTACTCTAAACGCCTGAGGGGGCCGCGCTAGCCTTTGGCCTATATCTCAGATAGGAGCGCGCGTGTATCTGTGTGTGCCTGCGGGCGTATGTCAACGTGCAGAGTCCTTGCTTGTGTGAATGGCTTTGCCTATTTGTCCACGTGCGAGTGTGTGCCAGGGATAGCTTTGTAGAGCAGAAAGGTCTCACAGCCCCAGAAAGAGAGAGAGAGAGAGAGAGAGAGAGAGAGAGAGAGAGAAGGAAAGAAACTTAGAGAGGGGAGAGGGAGGGGTCGATGACAGTTTTAATGGAGAGCTTGTGTACCGTAATGGGGAAATGGAGAGCTTGCGTAACTGCTTATCACCGTAGCTGTGTAATGTTTAATATGGCCGGGCGGCAGGATCAATACGCTACCTGACCGCGGCAGTTGCTCTTTCTCATGCCACACATAGCACATAGCACACATACTGTATACATGCCATGAAATCCATGTTGTGGGAGTGAAACGCTGGTCTGGTTGTGTCCTGGTCAACAGTCTGCATGAGATACAACACCGTGCACTATTAAGTCAAACTGCCACATTGGATTAACTTTTCATTACTGCTGACAGTTGGGCCATACTACTGACATGTTGGCAGGTCATGTCATTATAAATGATAGTAAATTTGACTTTTTATTGGATTATAAGGCTATTCAAATGATAAGTAGTAAAACTAGCAAACATACCCCGCTAGCAAAAAATTAACAATCAAGAATGGTATTTTCTCCAACCATCTAATCTATGCGCAATTAGTTCTCCGACATTAGTTTTCCTCGCCTGGTGCGGCAGGCTTATTCTCCGCAGGGCCTGGGCTGCCCGTGCCTGTCGTCCCTACCCAGACCAGACATCCCTCCGCCTTTAATTGGAGAGGAGTAGCTAGCTAGCTAGCGCAGCACTGGGACTTTGGCTGTGGCAACGGAGACTGCATTAGCATTGCAGTGGAGCAACCTGTACATAATGATAACCTCAAGCTCCAGCCACTGGGAACAGCTCCCGTACACACACACGCTCACACACACAAATAAACTCCCTGCTTCTATACACACATTGGCGTCAACAAGCAGGAGCAACGCTAGCCTCAGCGGTGGGCTTGCTTGGCAATTGGAGGGATGGAGTGGGGAGTTGACGGCCGTTGTACAGCTGAAAAGTGTGTGTAATGAACATGAGTTTCATTGATCGGCACAGAGAGTACAGAACCGGGGGCTGTTTGTCCCAGAAGGACTCCCGTACCAGGCCTCAGCAGCCCTCATAAATGTTTGAGAGGCCTAGACCACTCTGGATCCACGTTGCTTGGGTTTGGACTCTGCTACAACATACACACACACACACACACACACACACACGTAAGCACACACAGTTCAGGTTGAGGGATGGATTATGAGGGAAGTAGGCAGGTTGACAGAGGAATATTTGGTGCATTTTAATATGAAAGAAGAAATTACGTGTCAGCAACACCAGGAAAACACACACGCCTGTATCCAGGTGTAAGGACACACAACCACACATTATCACTTGTTTGTTTGTTTGGCTACCCTAATTAAAGGCCCACCATCTCTGTATCTACACAGCAGGCCCTCAGCTGGCCCCTTGAAGCCCCCTTACACTCAGTGCACGGCGGATATCAGCACTGCAAACACCACTAAGAAAACACATGACTAGTGCGGCCTCCTGGCTGGGAGGGAGGAACTCGGCACGTTATGCAGCCAGTAATAAAAGTCAAGCATTGATTTTCTGTAGTGGCTTGTAACTGTTAATGTTGAGACATCAATAGCCAAAGCAAAGCACCGCGGCCTTAATAGGAGGTTGAGAACACGGAGGGGCGCGGGCAGGGGAGGGCGGAAGGCGCTGACACTAAATCAGAGAATCTATCCCTGCCGATCGATAAGACAGTAACTGCAAGTGTCCCTCTGCTTTCCTAATGTTTTATAATAAACTGACAGCGTGTAATAAGGCCAAGGAAAAGGGAGGGAGGGCATTGGTTTCTTTCTGCGTCTATAGCTCACCTTGTCTTAAATCACCCGCCATGGGAGAGCAGGAGACAATGGAAGAGGAAAAGGGCTTTTTTCTGTTATTGTAAGAAAACTTTTACAGCAGCATCTGTCTGGTTGAACTAACATGCAAATGCAGTTAGCGAGGGTATTGATGGAGCAGGAAGCAAGTATAGGGGATATGTCCTGTTTTGGATGGGCAGAATAGCAAGTTAAGGCGTGTAATAAATTCAAGTGCCACAGCATAGCCATCAAAACTGCTGAGAAGGAGCTCAGGGCGGCAGGTAAGTGCCGTTATATTAGCAGGCTCTGATAGGGTTCACGTCTTTGCTTTTCACACCTTTCTCCACATCTTCTGAAAGATAAAGAGGACATTTCCTGCCCTCTTTACAAAATCTCTAAAAAACTCTGATGGTCGAAAGCTTTGACGTAATCAATTATCGCAGAGGTAACTAACTAGTAACTATATACAATTACACTGTAAAATGCTATTTCCATTTTGCTGGACTGAAATGTTCGATCTTTTATCAGGTTTTTATCACCGCACAGTGCGAGGTTCCATATATTTATAAATCCTCCCTTAAACAAATTAATATTCTGAAGCTTTTCCTACTGATAACTGCCATGTTTGAACCCAGATAAAGAGCCTCGTCAACATAATCACTGTATAAAACCTCTTGAAATGTGATAAGACCTTAAAATAAAGAAGTGAGTCTCAGTGATAGCTTTATATTTAATGATACTCTTGAGATAATTATGGGAATGTCAAAATCTCTCTAGAAATCAGTTTGAAGCTCTGTTGAGATGTAAAACTGAGGCAAAATGACAGTTGGGTCAAAGGGTAAAAGTAAGTGATCCTCGGCTTTTGTCCTACACCAAAACTCACCGCAACTCCTGCTTAATGACTACAGGCTGCGGTAATGCCAGGTAATAGCCGGCCAGGGATCTGGAGCTTTTATTGCTTGATAAAGTCTGAAAGCCTTTCAGAATGGCCTCATTACGCAGAATTCCCTACAAAGTGGCGGCTGGTGACGGCAGCTGATGTTTTTTGCCGTGTTTCATTTCAGAGGCGAAAATTGACAGAGAATGAGCGGAAATATTAGCTTCATTGCTTTAAGGCGCACTCTTCCCGCCTACTGCTGATGAGATGAAAGAAAAGAAAAGTGTAGTCAGGACACTCAAACATGATTAGCGGGGTTTGGCTTTTTCAGTGGTAAAGTTTTAGTGACTGCCGAGAGACTTTTTTCCCCAGTGCCTGGTGGCTGAAGGTAGTTGATTGAATTAAGAATATATATATATATTTTTTGTTTGTAGATAAAAGTCCAGTGCTTTTCCATCAGCGCATGTTTGTTAGGCACTTTTCCACGGCGGGCATAGAAACAGGATGATGAAATACATAGCTCTAGATGTACAGTAGTCACAGCATGCATGGATTTACCTTTATGACCCATACACATTTACCATCTTTACCTCTCCAAACCAATGCAATCATAACTACTGTATTGTCCATTACTGCCGTGCTCGGACCAAGCCAATTTCTACCTGATTGTGCGGTTTGTGGAACGCCAACAAAACATTATTCAAGACCTGTAAAAACACACGTGTAGAAAGGTCACACACTCACATACACACACACACACACACACACACATACCAGCTATGCTTTATATGGGTATTGATCAGGTCAGAGGTGTGCACAATGACTCCCTCCTGTTGACTTACTGCCCAGCCAACTGCCAAAGTGCTGGGCTCTCACACATACACACACACACAGTAAAATACACTGCTCCTATTATCTTGCATTTAATTAAGTCGTAAGCCATTGCGGCGGTTATATGCTCCATTATTTGGCCTCTGCAACGGGTCTCAGCGGGTGTAAATATTGAACCGTCGTCGCCTTCTGATGTTAATCAATCCCCGGCCGAATTCCAAATGATTCGGTTTGGTTCAGGAAATGAATATTTGCCGCACATTATAGGAGTAGGGTTGACGGCGTGCATGAATTAACCAACTCCCTCGCTTGTTGGCCGGGGATCAGGGCATTGATTCTAAGCAGCCTCGGCTGTTGCTTAATTAGGACGTACCTGTCTGGGAATTGTGTGTTTTTTCTCATTCTCCCACTGTACGCTAAAGTAAATCAGAGGGAGAGAGAGACTGAGAGAGGGGAAATAACCGTGTTGATCACGTTGCTGTGTTTGTGTCAGCAGATTGGTGTCTGACCTCGTGCTGTACACTGTGGAGAATACCTACCTGCACTGCACGTTGCGCTAACCATGCTAATGAGACACGCTAGCTAGCGTAGCGCTGATGGAGGCTTTGATGGTAAAGGGGGTAGATGCGATGGAGAAAAATAGATGAAACCACTGAGTCAGTGTGAAAGGTAAGGGAAGAGACAGAAACTGCAGTAAGGTCTGCATAGGAATATCAATGTGAAAAAAGTGAAAAACAATACGGGAGGTGGGTGGAGTTTCTAAATTAAAATAAAAAGACAATAGGCTATCTGAACTGACACTGTTTTCAGTGATTTTGTGTCTCCTAAGATTGACACTAACATCTGAAGAGATGGTTCACTCCCAATGTACCTCACAAAGTGAGGAAAACGAAAAATACATTTACATACAGTAGATAAAAAAAGCTACAAGTCTAGAGTAGAAGGTGTTTCCTGCCAAACAGTAGCACTGTGGAGCCCCAGCTAACCTCTTCAGAATAGTATTTTCCACCTTATCCCTGGCTTCGTTCCACTTCCTTGCTCCAGACTGGGGGCATTAGTTAGGGCTCTGCCCAAAATCTGGCCCCTCCGCTGGGAACACTTACCACCGACCGCTGGCCCAGCCCCTGCTCTGGTTCTCCTCTCAGCTGACGAGGCCTGACGGCTCCTGCCTCACCCAATTACACCTGACGGGGCCTGACCTGCCGAACTGGGGTTGGGGGCTGAACTCTCTCTGACTGCCGTCTGTGCATTTGGTACGCGACGGCTGACAGGATGGTAAGAACCACCGCAAAAATAGTGGTGTAGTTCGCCTTTTGAATTAAAGGGCTCCAACTGAAAGGTCTCCAACTGGCTGAAAGGCTCAGGAGTCATGAAACACCCATCTCCCCCATCACTACATGATGGTGGGGGGCAGGATAGTCTAGTGGTCTGGGTGTTGGACTCCCAGCCAGAAGGTTGTGGGTTCGATAGTCTTCCCCAGAGACTATCTCCTTGAGCAAGAGGCCTAACCCATATCTGCTCCATGTAATAGCACCATGTAATTGTAAGTCGCTTTGGATAAAAGCGTCTGCTAAATGACCTAATTGTAATTGTATGGAAGCTGCATGGTTTTTAACACAACATATAATATGAAGAGAACATAAAATGCCATCTATGTGGTTCTACACAAACAAAACACATCAATGGACCGTCCCTCTAACTAACTAACTCACTCAAGATGGCCCGGGATAGAGTATATTTTGCTTCTCTTTTGCACGCACACACACATACACACACACTCTGCCAGCCCCCTCAGCTCAACCACCAGTGAGAGGATCAATGCTAGCTTAGTGAATATCTGCTCTCAGGATAACAGAGCTATAGCCTCACGTTAAGACAGGGAAGAGAGACAGACAGACATGGCACAGAGTTAGCGGATAAAACAACACATGATGAGCAGAAGAGACGTATTGATACTGCCAGGACACACAGCCATACTCCAGATACATGGTTCTCCTCAGGAGTGCCAGCGTTCATCTGGCTGTATCGACGCCTGGCTTTACAAAGAGCCTCGGTGACAGAGAGAGCAAGCTAGAGAAAGAGAGAGCTATAGTAGTAGGGGTATGGTCTCAGAGAAATTGTCCTTTGATTTCCTTTAAAATACTTTATAAAGTCTTAACAACAGGACTACAGCCAATCATTTATCAGCTGTAGCATTTTAACAGTTTTCATTAGCTATTAGCTACCCCTCCAATCCAGATTGACCACCATTAACAAGGTACGGGGCCGGTGACTCTTGGGACAGGGCCAATGGTTGACAATGGGCCCACAAACAGCGGGGGGGGAATGAACCTGTGACCAGTAGGTCAGGGGAAGATGTGTATAACCGCCGGTTGTTGAATAACAGGACTACCCAGCCGCTAGCATAGTGCTACCTTCATGCCTCATGTAGCTATAGACTCTCTGTGGGTGGGGAAGTTAGTTTGTCAACATACAAGCTGTTTACAAACAAGGCTCTCACTCCCACAGACACACATACTACAACACACCACTTCACTCACGCACCCCCTATACACACATACAGTACACACACACAAAAACACATTGTCACTCATTTATACACAAACACACACACACACACACACACACACACACACACACACACACACACACACACACACACACACACACACACACACTGACTGTCTCCTCCGTCATGTGAGACCAAATTAATCCCGTCAGCTCTAAATCTCCTGCCTGTATATCATGCCCCCCCCCTCCTTTTCTCACTTTACGCCCCCCTCCCCCCCGCCGCTGTGTTGCTATGGCTGTGTGAGGCTTGTTTCGTGGGATACCCGGGTACAGCCGGGGGCGATACACATCCCTCAGGTGAGCCTTTCATTATGGATGATGTTTCCGCCAAATTATTTAGACCGTGAGCCCCAGAGCCCCCTTTCCACACACACACACACACACACACAAACACACATACACACCCCATACGAAACCACACTTCAACCTCCCTGCCCCTCTCTCTCTCTCTCTCTCTCTCTCTCTCTCTCTAACCCCCCCTCGTTGCGTCTCAAGCGCTCCCACAAACACAAACATTAATCCCTCTTGATCGCCGCTGTATGTGTGTGTGTGTGTGTGTGTGTGTGTTTAAGCATTTCAGCAGTTCCTCTTTCTTTGTTGAGAACAGGTAAAGGAGTGAAAGCCTGCTCTTTGACACTTTCTCTAGCCTCTCTCTCCTGCTGGATGAGCTACAGCTTCAGTCACTATTGGTTTAGAGCAGAGCAGAGCAGAGCAGAGCAGAGCAGAGCTGGGCATTTTACATTTTATCCGGCCCTTTGGCTGTCCCTGTCCGGCCCACACACAGCTGTCAGATGGTTAAGCCATGTTCAAAATAAAATGATATAATCATTGCTGTTTTTACTGCTGTATTTGACCTACTCACATTTTCATAGCGTTGTCGTAACATGTATTCTTACCAGTAGCAGCTGAACAAAACCATTTTATAATGCGATAAAATTAATATTGAGCAGAATTAAGTTCTGCCTGTTTGTTGGGCCCTTCACAACAGTCCCAGATTCTTAGGTAGCCCCTTGGGAACATGAATTGCCCAGTAGAACAACTGGGCTTGACACTGTATGCTTCTGTGTTTGTGTAGGCAGTGTGTGTGTGTGTGTGTGTGTGTGTGTGTGTCATAAGAAGAAGGTGATGACAGTGACCTTGGCTTACACATCAGAATGACGGTGAAACACACCCACACACACACACAAACACAGCACTACCCTCTGTTCCTCTGTTCCTCAGCTCCCCTCCTCTCCAAACGCCTCCCCCTCCCCCTTCTCTCCCTCGCCTCTCTTCCAGAGACACTCCCCGTCTTTCCTCACAATGACACCAGTCGTCCCCTCCTGGAGACTCACCCAGGCTGAAGAGAACCAGGAACTTGAGGCAGACGAATTCCCGCTGGTCCAGCTGGAGGGAGCGGAGCTTAGTCACAAGCTCCTGGGCGTGGCTCAGCAGGTTGTTGAGCGTGGCCCCCGCCTGCGAAGCGATCACCGCATAATCCACCTGACACAGGTAGAGAGAGAGAGAGAGAGAGAGAGAGAGAGAGAGAGATGCACAAGAAGGTTCCTTTAATTGTGTTTAAAAAAAGAAAACTGGCAGTTACAGAAAGAAAGACACCCCCCCCCCCCATAAGAATACGCTCCAAACCCTGGGTCCACACCCTTCCACCTCCACCCCTCCTTTTCCAGCTGCGTTTATTATCGGCAGCCACAGCACATTTGTCTGGGAGGCAAGTCCTTAGCTGCCACTCACAGTTAAGTAGGACCATATTAAATTTTTATATTTATTGACAATTTATTACCATAATTGACTGTGCCAGGGTTTCCAGGGGGAAGATAGACCGGCACGCGCGTGGATCCTAAGGCTCAGGGAGGAGCGGGGTTCCATACAAGCTCCCATTTGCAATTAAAAAGTTCCCGGATTTTTTATTATTATTTTTTTTTTTAACTGTGTGTGACGATGGAAGACCTTCTCGCTTCTTCTCTTTAGAAAGTGAGAAGTGGAGTAAAAATATGCACAAGGAAAGATAAGTACTCTCATCTCTCTGCCTCTCCTCTTCTCTCTCTGCCTCTCCTCTCCTCTCCTCTCTCTGCCTCTCCTCTCCTCTCCTCTCCTCTCCTCTCCTCTCTCTGCCTCTCCTCTCCTCTCCTCTCCTCTCCTCTCCTATCCTCTCTCGGCCTCTCCTCTCCTCTCTCTGCCTCTCCTCTCTCTGCCTCTCCTCTCCTCTCCTCTCTTTGCC
>JAOEHI010052271.1:0-16989 GCA_025447815.1 Percopsis transmontana | reverse complement strand
ACATTTAGAAATCACTACTTTCTTTTTTTATTTGTGTTTTCCATACTGTCCCAACTTTTTCTGATTTGGGGTTGTATTCATATCCTTGAATTATGGTCACTGCTTGGTCCATGCATGGTGGCCTGTGCATTAGCTGCTTTGCTCTGGTGCTCAAATGCTGAAAATGTTGCCGCTGACAGGGTGTGCAGGATAGTCTAGTGGTCTAGGTCATGAGCCCCAATGTTGGCCTACCTGTAAGCATCCTGAAGAAGAAGAAGTGAAAGTAGCTACTGAGACACCAACTTATTATGGAAAAGGTGTTTTGACTTTGCATTTCTCAGGCGAGGGCAGCCATTCATTCTGAGGCCTTTCTGCTCTGTTTTGAAGCCAGGCCCCCAGCGTTTAGTAGAGAATTGCAATCTTAAGCCATTTCCCCATTGGCTTCAACACTCAGGCCTGATGGATCCCGCTTTTGTTGCAAGCCTGTACAAATAAATAGTGCAGCAGTAAGGCTGGCAAACACTGGCATTTTGTTTCCACTCTTGCACAATCTGAATGAGGTAACAAGGTGTGAGATATGTGAAAGAGAGGTCGGTTAAATAAGTTAACGCAGTAAACCACTAGTTTTCAAAACTGTTTGAGCTACAATACACAAAAAGTGGTTCATAGGCAACAGAAAAAAAAGATAAATAAAGAAATTAAATAATAATAAAAAATAAAACAAACAAACTTGAAATGACCTCGAGACCCCCCTAAATCATCCCACTACCCTTTGGTAAAGCTGTCTGTTGTCCAACTGGGCTGGCAATAGCCTTAATGTCTGTAGGTGTGCTGTTGCATAAGACAGCTTCAGGCTCTTCATGTCACGGAAATTAGTCATCACCTGTATCATTAGCGCCGTCGACACGGTAGCAACCACAGAAGGGCACGTGAGTACGGTAGCTGAGCTGCAGTGCTTTAATGTTGTGCACGCGGAAACATAAAGTACAAAGAAATACTCACTACTGATCTCATTTAGAAGAAGTGGGTCAAACACCGGTTTACAATAACTAACCTGGCTGAACACACTTACAAACACTACAAAGGAAACTCACTTTATTTCACCTTTGTTCACAGCAGTCTACACATGTTCATTAATCTGCTGAATTTCTCGTTTGAGTGTGTGCGAGTGTGTAGGAATGGGTGAAGGGGGGGGGGGGGGGGGGGGGTGTGGACTCCCCATTCCATGACAATGAGAAGACACTTTCTGCCCTGGTAGAGGTTCTCATAGATGTCGATGATGCGTACTATGTTGGTGCATGGCGATGCCCTCCAGTGGAGTTCCACCTCCCTGCGAGCCTTGGCACAGTCCTGCAGCATCTGGACAAGGAGGGGAGGGGAGGGGTGGGGGGCATCCGTTATAAACATGACCGCACCTGACATCCCGACCAATATGACTCACTATAATAATTATACTTTGTTCCTATGGCCATGCCTGCTCAGGACAAGCCTTTTGTTTAGGAGGAGTTCTTGCGGAAACTGTCGCATCAGTGTTATATGGCAACGGAAATGTGAAGAATTAGCTTAAATCGAAGAACGTAATGGAAAGAGACACGTCCAAACTGTCACCTCTGACTTGAATGGGCAAGAGGAAACAAGGTCTCAGCGTTTTCTCGGTGTTCTCTCAGTTAACCGTGTGCTACCTGTTCCATTTCCTAAACACAGACATGTGTCAACATCCTGGTTCAACATCTGTAGCTCTGCGTTTCATCTGTAGGCCAGCGTGGCAACAGGACTTCACCACGGGAACTGTAAGCCTGGGGGGAGACCAAAAAGTAGTGCTGCCATCTGCTGACGGACCCTTTAACTCCTACTTGGAGGTAGTACGTAGGGTATAAAGTGGAAGTGATCAAATAATTACAATATATATATATATATTATATTTTTTCTGGTTTGTTGTATATTGTAGAAATTAAGATCTGTGAGCTCCTAACCTGAACCCATCAAAGGTTCTATAGGTATTCTACAGGTATTATATATTCTTCAATAAAAGGTACTGAAAAAAATCTAGCCTGGTAAAGGAGGTGGAATAATTGAAAGGGGGAGTACAGAAAGAGAACCACTGCCGATAATATAGTTCTGTGTGATGTTGGCGCCCTCTTCTGGAAATGCACTGTCACTACACCACTACAATAAATAAAAAATATACATATTTTGGTGCTTTAGCAATCCTTAAGGAAACGAAGTCTGAATCGTGCTCTACAGCCAGGCCAGCTGACAGTCCTGGCTGGGCCCGGCGCCCAAATCTCTCCTATTCCCTTCCTCTCCTCTGCTATTTTTTCCACAAATAGGCCCATTTAAAAAAAAAAAATGTTTCCTATCGGCGGAGTACGTACAGCATGTAATTTACCAAGGCATTTTGTATGTAAGAAAGGAGACTATTAATATTTCCTCACCCAGTACAATTTGAATGTACTTAGTATTTTCTTCTTTTTTTAATTAAATTAAATTATTGTCTGCGTTTGCATTAATTACATTTGCAGAGCATATGTTTTTATCAAAAGAACCATTAAAACTTTTAACATTACCAATATTTATAACTGAACTAGCTGCAGCTGCAACTGCATGATAAAAGCATTGTAGCGCATCTTATTTCAAGCTTCCGTGTTACTTTTCATTAATTACTTAACTGGAACAGTTTATTGAAGTTAATAGTTAGTCTAGTTAAATTGGGCAGTTTCTACCAATATACACACACATCCTCAATATACCACACACACACACTCATGCTCTCTCCAACATGCAAATGAGTCGCTGTCTGTACGGTTCAGTGGAGTCGCACGAGTTGAGACACCCCGCAGGTTGTGTGGTGCTGGGCTGCCTTACGGCCTGCCCTGGTGGATTTCAGCCTCAACTCTCACTCCAAAGTAGGCCTCATTACCTGGCCTGCAGCACCCTCCCCCATCTCTAATTATACCTTACGGAAGATGCCAAATGCTGCCGTTCTAATGTGTGGTGGCCAGTAATTTGCATGCCCCGACAGGATCAGTCGTGTACCAAATACTGGGATCAGTTGTCAACAGTACAAGAAAAGTAAGAAGGAAAGGCACACAGAAACAATACACACAGTGTATTGTATCTATACTGATATTTAACCAACATACATTATATAAAAAAATATAACAAAGATTAGAAGAGAAGAAAAAGGAATAGAAAAAGATTTTGTAAATACGACGCTGATGAAATCCCTTTGAGCATTATAACACCTGTGATGTGATTGTACGTTTGAAGAAAAATATGTTGCTTGCTTTTTCTTGTGTGTAAGTAAGTTTGCACACACCAGATAACACATTAACACAAGTTGTACATAGTCATAGTATGCCTTAAATATCAGTAATACCAATTAAGTGTGCGTGGATTTTTACACTTTACAATATATAAGCAATATCACACGAGTGTGAGTGCGTTATACTGAATATCAGCATGGCTGTTATTCGTTCGTAGGTAAGAGGCCGCAAGCCAAGTGCCGAATCACAGCGTTGAAACATTATAACACAAATCTGTGCACACGTAACTTCAAGTGCAAAATACTTTGAATGTAACTGTATCCACCTATGCAAGCATGATGGGGGCTGGGGGGCTGTAACTTTGCTATTAGACTATATAGTAATCTTTAATAAATTTATAGTGAATTAGCTTTACCCATGCAAAGCAGTACACATTAAAATAAGCGGCCATATCTTCATAGAACTCTAACGGCTCTTCTTTGTCTTCTGCAAATCTGTCAACACTTTCACGAGACAGGCCGCAATGGATGATGGTCTATGTAGATCAATGTAGTTTAAAAAACAAACCATGTATTGACCGCACAAGTGTACTAACCGCACCTGTGTATTAACCGCGTAAAGATTAATGCCACCTGGTTGTAATGCGACTGCTACTAGCCATTTAAAAGTTGTTGTATGACCTGAATAACCTTGTCTTCCTGAGGGCGGTGGCTCTCGTATCTGCACCACAGCTCGTCACAGGGCTCCCTGCACCGGAGGAGTTCATGCACCTGCTGGGGGCAGGACAAACAGAGGTGGCTCCTGCTGCCTGCGTCACACTGGACAGTGACAAACACATAGGCCAGTGTACACAAGCTGACAGGTCAACATGGGGATGCTTGATCAGTCATGTCCTATTGAGACTGTTGCCAGGCATTTTTATTTTGCTCAAATGAGTCCCCTGTGGTCTCTTAAATACGCTTCCAAATGAAACGCATTTAACTGCAAAAGTAGTCTTGCGCCATTTTAATCTAACAGATATTTCCTCCTTTAAGAGACATTACCGTTATATTACCGGCAAAACAGAAACTATAAAATTGTCAATGTATGACCTAAATGTCTGCCATGACTTCCCAATCACAACTGCACACAACCTCTACGCTGACAGTTGCACAATAACAACGTATCACCTGTCCATGACCTACTGTGTCTAGTCACCTCTTGTTCATCACACATTATGACTTATGGTATGGCAATGCCAGCTAAACAAATAATGGAAATGAGAAGCTCGTAAATCTGCTGATGCTCTTCTAGTGAAAAGGCCTGACATCTATAAAACCACTGGCGAGTACATCTTGCCTGGTTTGTGTCTACCTACAGTGAAACAGCCGGCTGCTCAATGAGCTAATGTCTCCATTTGCTGGCTCAGTTACACACAAGGTAGTTTAGAGCATGGGAATGATAAATATAACCAGCGTCAATCTGTCAAAGAGGAACTAGCAGGATATGGGGAAGATGTGCGCCTGGGGGAAAAAAAAAGAAGGAAACATGCTCTGAAACTAAAGTAACCCGTCTTAACAGGACAGCCTCCCATCCACAAATCAAGGCACACTAAGCTTTAAACACAGCACACACACTTACCTAGTTTCAGCTGTTGCTTGTGTGTAGGCCCCCCCCCCCATCTGCTGCGGGCCTTTGAGGCCAAGCTGTGAGCCTTGTGGGGGAGGAGGGAGAAGGGGAGGGGGGGGCAGGTGGACATACAATAACCACCTCTAGCCAACGCAAAGGTCCCCAGAGCCTTAGGGAGTTGAGTGGGGAGAGGAAGGGGCAGGGTCGTTGCCTCTTGGGACCGAGGGAAAGGGGTGTAGAAGAGAGCTGGATGGCTCAGCAGAGAGTGACAGGGCAGCGCACTGCAGACCAGGGGAGAGATTACAGAGGGGTGGTGGGCTCAGGTTAGCATAGCCCCGTTCACAGGATGATGTGATGTCAGTTGACTACATTTTCTAGGGTTCGGCCGTGTTCAGACAGCCGTCTCATATATGGGGGCCATGCTTTCACACAGCATTGATGGTTCCAGGGTTTTGGTCAAGTTATGATATTAAGGTGTTTCATAGGTTCTCAGTCATTTTAATTGGACGTCATCGTCATTTAATGTAAATGTTGTTATTAAATATAGCAGTAGCTCTATCTAGGCCTATGTCTATGAGATGTTTTGGGGAAGGCTGAGGCTCTGGCTTACAACTTAAGTTAGTGAAGTTGAGATGGCGACAACAGTTAGCCTCTCAAACAACTATATCCCATGACAAGAGCAGGCCTATGTGAATGATGTTTGTTATTTGATTCAACAGAACCCCTATTAGGTTATGACTAAGTGCCGGAACAATCATATGAGACAGCTGTCTGAAAAGGGCTAACATGAAAAAGGGGTTTAGAGACAGCACCTCGTGCCACGAAGGCTTAGGCTTAGACGCAGTAACATCCTGGTTTCTATCCAAGACACACACACACACACACACACAGCTCCAGGCATGTGCCTAGCCAGCAGGTGTCCCATTGCACAACGCCACATAACACATCTTTTGTAGAACATTCAAAGTAACACAAACCAAAACAGGGATGAAGGGGGGGGCAGGAGAGATGAAGCGACGGCAGATCAGGTCAGAGAATCAGTCATTTCAGCACATTTTCTAACAGTGTGGTCCACCTGACGTGCCCTGATTCATGCTGTGAATCCCCCTCTCTATCAGATAGAACTCATTGCTTCCTCTACAACAAACAAACAGACTGGTGGTTTCTCTGCCTTATAAGTCCAGTGTCCCACATTTTACATTGGTGTGCTCGTGCGTGCGTGTACATGTGTAAAGCACCAGATAACATATAATGCAAGTCACCCATCGCTTTGTAGCTGAAAGATGGTCACTAGTGGACATTCCAGGCTCTGGTTGCCCAGGTATCCATCTTGTATATTTCCCACACAAAATGTTTGTCAGTCAATGGTATCCGTAGCTCCCATTGGCAGTCGCCTCAATTGCGTTGACTCAAAGTTGAGATTAGTTTATCTCGGTACCCGCCAACTTTGCGTCACCAATGGTTATTTCGCCTGTCATTGCTACAAGTAACTGAATTTCATTGACATTCCATGGTCTCTTGTCGCTACATTGCTGATAGTCTCTTCCAATGTGTCTGGGGCTTAAAACCTGGAAAAGTCCACAGCCTTTCAAATTAATTTTTTATTATATTCCCTTGTTCCTCCATGCTAAAAGATTACATTCTAGACTTAACATTGACTGTTCTGATAAATCTTTCCATTATGATTAAAAATTAAAAGTTGCTCTTAGATATAACCAATAATGAAATTGGTTATATCTAAGAGCAACGGTTGAAATGATGAAAGGTAATTTGGTTGAAAAATAACTGCAATGCTTTTCTGCTCTGGGGTCTCAACAAAAACAAAAAATCCCAACTGCTCCCCCCCCCATTTTATTTCAAGTTTCAAAGACCGCAACAATCTTATTTTGCTATTGTAAATGCCAACATAAATCTTGTTCAAGGGGAGTTAGAAAAGTTTTGATCTCATTGATTTATGTGCTGATCATTAGGCCTAGCCTACAGAAAATATGATATGTTAATGTATTTGGGTGTTTCTATGTAACATTTAATAAACTGAATGTAGACCCAGCAGGAATCTATTTTGGCAGTTATTTTAAATTCAGGACTGCTTTAGTGAAATAGGATTTCTAAATTAGGATATGCTTTAGTTTAATTGTTATGGCATTATCCTTCCGCCATGCTTTTTACTAGATGCAGTTAAAGTAAGATTTTAAACATAGGAGGTTTCCGTCATGTCCAATCTGTTCTTTATCTAACACTTCTCACTTCCTCTTTGCTGAGAAGACCATTCAGCACCATTCAAACACTTAGTTCCCTTTTAGGAAAACATCACAAGGTTAGAAAAACTGGAGGCAGAGTGACATGTCATGACAAAAATATAATGAGAGAAAATGGGAGGCGAGACCGAAGCCATCCGGAGGCTATTAATGTGAGGGAAGTCCAAAATGGACCACGCAGAAATCTTTCACATTGAGTGCATCAAGCCCGCTACTTGTTAACGCCAACTCAAGAAATGTCCGAAGCCTTTAATGAGCGAATCGGAGCACAGTGAAATCCAAGAGGGGAGAAGGAAGCCCACGAGTGGAAAAACTCTTCTTATTAAAGTTCTTATTAACACCGTGTAAAACTATTTTCAAAGTAAATATATATAAATTAACCAATTGATTCAGGACATTGTATTTCAGTAGAGTTTCACTATGATAAAGGAGGAGGAGCAGGAAAAGAAAGAAAGACAGCTGGTGTGTACTGGCAGAATGGCTCCTAAAGCAACACTACGTTTCCATCAATCAACACATAGGCCTGGTACATGCTGCCTTTATTAGATCCAATAGCACAACATTAAGTACTTCAGCATACTGTACATTGAAATAAAGGGAAAATTGTACGAACAACTCTACCACTCAGAATTCTCTCTTTCACACACACACACGCACACACACACACACACACAGCTCTGATCACTTGTAAACAGTAATACCACAATCTCGGCCATTTTCGGGGGCAAAAAAGTACCTACTCTGGGGTAGGTACTTCTGAGTGGCTGCTGGGCGGGGTCCTAAGCATATAAAAAAATTTTTCTTTCCAGCGAATCTCTTAATTACACCAATATTGTGCATGTGAAAGTTTGTGCCGATAGAAAAAGTATTTATGAAAGATCACCGATTGAATTATCGCCGTGTCTGAACAATCAGGAAATGTCCCAGTCTAGTAAAACTCATGGAGTGTGAAGTTGTAGTCATAGTTAATGTTCAAGGCATATAAAAACATTTATTTTCAACGAATCTGTTAATTACCCCAACATTGTGCTTGTGTAAAAGTTTGTGCATGTAGAAGACGTAGTCCTAAAGATCACTCTTTCCAAAACACTCTGGCATATGGTCTGCATTCAGAAATAGCTGACATGCCCACATGGGTGCAGAAACGCGTCCCCAAGAGGAGAAAATTAATAATACTTTGAAGAGCCCAAGTGCTCGTCCGCATTGCGTGAGGCCACGTGTTTGATAGTATACTTTGCCCTTAATTCGCCATATAGACTAACACAACAAAGAGCAACGTAGCAACCATCTTGGTTCCCTCCATGTTGAGGTCTGTTGCTGTTTTGACAAGTTCGGAATTTACATTGCTGTCGAAGATGTCGCAAAATGATTACGTAAACTCATGAGACGGGAGGTTCCTACACTGCAATGGAAACAAAAAGGCTGAAAGGGCCGATTAGGGGACTGTTCCTGTAAATGTTCGCGTCACCTGGGAAGGGCCCGCGAGTTCCTGCAGTCAAAAAGCGCCTTTCGATGTGCTGGGAACAGTGAAAAAAAGGTTCTAGCAAGATTTAAACTGTCAAAAATAGACCGTGTACATTGCCTGCTTTGTTTCTAACAAAGCTTCTAGCAAGATGCTGACTGGATTCACTACCAAGACAAGCACAATACAAGCTTTGCATTCCATTCAGTTCAGTTGCACATTTAGGCAAAATGGGGAGGGGGTGTTCATCATAAAGCCAATTCACACACACTCTTCATAAAGCTGATCCCGATTCTGCCAGCACTTGTTCTCACAAGGGACACTCAATGTGTGTCCAAAATAAAACCAGTGTTACAAAAATGCTGCTGTTTTTGTATAAACCTTCCAGAGTGTGCATGCCCCTCCCCGAGTGTTGGGTGTCTGGCACTCCTCTCTACTCCTCCACTTATAACGTTCATAGGCTCACTGTACCACTGTTACCCAAATGTGTTTCAAACATTGAGCTGGGGCAGAAATTTTGGGTTTTTCGGGGGACAATATACCAAAATCATGGAGGAGATCACACCGACTGCATAGCTTCACCACAAATAAAATTCACACTTGATACTTACATTATTGACAAAACAATAATATATGGTGAGCTCAGCTTTAAGTCACAGCAAGGTGACCCAGGTATGATAAAGCAGTGGATTTGGTTGCCAGTTAACACACAAAGACGCATATGCCTACACAAACAGATAAAAGCCATTGCTAAGCCTACTCAATCAGCTCAAAGCAGTGTCTTTTCTCTGTCACATCAAAACAAAAGACGCACTTCTCCAATGTAAGCTCACACAAGACGGGCTAGAATATTTTCCACACCAAACAATAAGCATCACTTTATACCTTATCATCCTCATCATCCTATTTCCTCAATTTCAGATGGAGATGAAGGTGTTTTGGAACATTATCTTGAGCCTTTAGTTTTTTTGGAATACTATTTTCTATCCAAATTAAGGGAAATCCAGATTCAATAACAAAAGTTCTCACTCGCTGAGCTCTGAGTCCGACTCATATTTTTATAGCAGGCATCACTGATTATATAGGAAGATATGTACTTTATTGATCCATGGGCAGAAATTCCAAAACTGAGCTAGAAGTTATAAAAATCCTCTCTGTAATATTAAATCAAATGATTTTTACCAGAATTGGTATAGCCCCGACAGGCAAATTCAAACTTTTGTTAGATCATTAGGTTTACTTAGCAAGGTCTCATAATTCTCCTAATGTTTTCATTGATAGAAACTGCAGAATCACTCACTGGCCACTATATTAGGTGCTCATTCATGCAAATATCTAATCAGCCAATCATACGGCAGCAACTCAATGTCTAAAAGCATGCAGATATGGACCAGGAGTTTAGTCGTTGAACAGACCGAACATCAGAAAGGTGGAGAAATGTGAACCAAGTGACTTTGACTGGTAATGACAGGCGGCGATGTTTGAGAATCAGGAAGTGCTAATTTCCTGGGATCCAGTAAGCAGCAGTTCTGTAGGCGAAAACGCCTTGAGAGAGGTCAGAGGAGAATGTGCAGACAGGAAGGCAACAGTAACTCAAGTGGTATGCAGAAGAGCATCTCTGAACGCACAACACGTCAAGCTGCGTGAAGTGGATTGAAGTGGATGGGCTACAGCAGCAGAAGACCACATTGGGTTTCACAACGGCCAACAATCTGACTCAACACAAACCAGAAGGTATTTAATGACCAAAATTGCAGATCTAGGTTGAACTATTACCAGTGCATTAAAATTAACTACAGCACGTTATATCACAGCATTTAATTCAAGCTACTTAATGAAATCACTTTGATATACTTTCTTTAAAATATTTAATGGATCGACTCCCAGTCTCTCAGCAGGTTGTCTAAATATGTTTAACTTGTCAACAAAACCTGCAGTCAAATATTATGTCTTTTGTATAACATAAATCATGTTATAAGATTTTTTTTATATATATACATATACACACACACACACACACACACACACACACTACTACAATTAAACATGCCCACTGATCAATAAAGGAGACCAATGGGTTCATCACCAACTGCCACATCCTCTCCTGTGGAGAGGCAAGACAATAGACTCAGCAGCAGTTGACTGGGAGTTAAACAGCTGTCGCTTTCTCTCTGTTTCACTAAATGATTTATCTGCATTGCCTGCAAGAAACCTGGTTCAGGAGACAGCCTGAAGTTAATGGAGGGGATGTCACCTTGGGAAACGCAGGCAGTTTCCTAGCCCTGACGTCTACAGCAGCCCAATGAATGGAGGAGCTGGAATTGGTTTGACTCTCAACTGACATCAGTAAAACATTGGATTAGTTCACAGCAGCCGGCTCAGGCATCAACCTATTATGAACCCCCTCTCTTACCAGAATGGAGGTCACAAGCTGGTTTTCAAAAAAAAAAAAAAGTACTACTGTTTCAAATCAGATACACATTAGGCATACATCTAGGTAATACTGAAATCACCAATAGCTAATAAATGCATACCCAAAGAACTAGTTTATTATGTGGCCTACTGTGAAAATCCCTACCACTAAGCAGAAGTGGACTGAGCCTGTCCATTCTCAGGTTGCTAATAGCAACCAAGGCAAACAGTAAACACGGTTACACATGATTTTAGGTTTCAGAATACCGGTATACACTTTCAAGGCATTGAGCCAAGGACATGGAATATAAGTTGCACCTTCACATCTAAAGATTACTAAAATTAGGCCCAATAGGTTGCTCGTTGGTCCTTCTGTGGTTCCATATGTGCTCATTAATGAAACCAGCTCATGGCACTATTCTACGTGGTTTTAGTTTAATTGCGTGTTCTGAAATGGTGCAGAGGTAAATGAGCAGCACAGAGTGCAGTCACCATGGCATAAAAATATGTTTGTGGTCTGTCACAACCACCAAACATAGCAAACAGAAAATTGTAGAGAAGAGGACATACATAGCCAACTTAATTATTTATGGTCCAATTCAAACAATTATTTGCTTGATGACACTGCTGGAGAGCATTAATAACCATATGGATTCAGAACATATGGCTAGATAATAAGTTCCACGCAGCCATTTCAACTCAAAGCTTCCTGCAGGTGGAGTGTTCCCACAGATCTTATCTAAAGGCAGTGAACAGAGATGTTATCTGGGCTTGAAATTAGTTATTCAGCCAGCCAGCTAGCTAGAGAGAGAAACCAGGGGCCTTTGGCAGCGTGTGAATGAGTTATCAAGAATATTGTGCAACAGTTATAAAGTTGTATTAACTAAATTGAGCCAAAAGGGGGGGGAAATGGTAGCGTACTAGGAAAAATTAAATTCTTAAAAAGAAACCAAGAGTAATATGTTTTAATTAATCACATGTCCGGCACGAAATCAATCATTGACAAAATACATGGTGATATCCAGAGAATGGGCTACGGAGATTTAGGTGTGATCTTAGACAGGATGGCTGTAGCGCATCTTATACTGAACAGAAGAGAAAACCTAGATCAAGCACCGATGCGATAATGACTGAATAAGATGGCACTTGTGGAATGGGTTATGGTTTAAAATCAAGCATAACGTTACCTTTAGCGCGTATTTGTCTCCACTCTTTTTATGGAAGATCTCCAGCACCTTGCCATTGATGCCCAGACCCAGCACCTGGCTAGTGACCTTGTAGTCATCTGTTATGGCATTCTTCTTGATCTGTAGAGTTGTGGGTGTAGATTTGACGTGGAAAGGCAAGAACTGGCCGGCATTCTGTTGTCCGGTAGGGTTCTGTTGCCCCTGAGCGCTCGGAAACAGTGGCTGTGCGTTGGACAACATGTTCTGTTTGAGAGATGAACCAGAGCCACCTCTTAACACTTCGCGTACTCGTCTCTTCTTCCTGGGTTATAGAGACGCTGATAAGTTGTGTTTTTGTTCCTAACAAATTGGTTAGCCAATAGGACCCACCGGTAGTATGTACGCTGAATAAAGGGACGTTTGAAATAGCTAAGTTATCTAGCTTGTTCTTGATTCTCGACCTGTGATCTTCGGCTAGCCACTCAGCTAGCAGTTAGCTTATCCATCTCGGTGTCCCGTCCAGCTTCTTTCCCGAAAGAGTAGTTCACGGTTTTCTGTTAAATATATGTTAAAACCACAGTGGTATCGATTACAAAAATATATGTACAATGTCTCCAGTTCATAAAAATATATATTTTTTAAATTAAACCCGAAACAATCGGCAAAAAGACAAACAGACAATAACTCTGACGTGAAACGACACACTTCACTTTCCGACTGCCAGTCACCCAGTGCAGGGTTTTGTGTTGACGTCATGGCATGAGTTGGAGGCTGGGGCGCCTGGATGTTTTTTTTATTAAAGGAGAAGTACGCCAGTTTTTAAACTATGGTTTTAAACCACACGGGGATTACAGCCATATCAAATAAAAGCCTAAAGGCCAGAATCTGGCCTCCTACACGTGGGGTGCGCTAGTGTGGAGTCCAGATTGTGGTCTAAATATTCCCATAACCACCAAATATGTGTGGCTCTCCCCTTGTAAGACTAGACCAGCTGCCAATGTATGTTTTCTAAGTGGACCTGTTATCTTACATTCCCACAGCTATTTAAAGAAATAGATTGGCAACTTGGACTGAATTAACTGAAAACACAACAAACAAAAACAGAACAAAAACAAAAATACCTAACACTGCACCGTATTATTCTATTTGTTTTATTCTATTTGTTGTTTGCACTGTATGTCAACTGGCTGTAACACTTAAATTTCCCTTCAGGGATTAATAAATAGTTATTCTATTATATCCAACCACTAGATGGAGCAACAGCCTTATTTGTTGCACCAATATATGACTACTCAGTGTTGGCCTATTTTAAGTATAGATGACATTCTGTTCAGCATTCAGTGGTATAATTTAAAAAAAAATTAAAACCGAGGTCTTGATAGTGATGTCTGACTCCTGCAAATATTTACATATACATACACTTATAATACAGACTTATAATACACTTCTGAGTTGCTTTTTCTTTATCTAGTTTATGACTAATTTTTACCTTTAACAGTAGTCTATATGCTGGCCTTGCGTGGTTGTGTAATAGGCTACTGTATATAAATAGGTCTAGGACCACCATCACCAGGCCAACCAGTCATGCTGCTGGGGGATCACTCCATGTCTTAAAATAATTTTCACACACTAGATCAAGTGAAAGTTGATCTAAACATGTTTCTAAGAAGTCATTATGTTATCAATCAACATCAGCTATCAATGTTTTGAAGTCTCAGTATTGAAGGAAAATTACATCATATCGCATATAGGCTATGTACAGTATATGTCTACCAAGAGGTTGGAAATTAGTTTCTAAATGTATTTAATAAGATGAATGTTGCCTCCCACTGACAAAACGGGATGAGGCATTCATATAATATGTTCCCAGCTATCATTTGTTTTCAAAGCATGGCCAGTATGCACTGGGAAATCCATGCAGACAAGTATTGATTGTGTCCATACTCATACATTGAAGAAGATGAATCCTTCACCTCTCACCTAAATTGCTGAGCCTGTTTCAAACTTTACACTGGTGAGAGGAAAGCACAGTGCTGTGCAGTGTTTAGTCACGTTGTATTGAATGCAGCTGTCTTCTTGCTGTTGATTTAATGATAAAGTGTCAAAAGATCTTAATTTTAGCTTTGCACTACGTTTATGCCTGTTTTACTCAATCAATTAGCTCACCGATCCATATATAATCAGGATAGTCTCAGCATTTAGCCTTCAGCATGAATGTAGCCTAAACCAGTAAAATAGATAGATCACCTGCCTGAAACATAGGTTGTGTCGTAATAAAGACAATCATTTAAACACAATAACATCCTCTCGAAACTATCACTTTGTTTTTGTTTTTTACACTTTACGTGGCCCTGTCTGCTATTTCTTGATTGCTTGCTTTATCACTAACTGAATCAGATTACAAATTCTTTGTTTTCATATATCAGGCAGATTGACGTAATCCCATTGTATGTAAATGAGTTCAGGTTACATGTATTGACATACACTGACCAATGTAATAATAACATTATAAATATATAAATGCCCTTGAGAAAAATATAAGTACATTTTATTAATTAAATAATTTATGAACAGTATATGAGAAAGTGTGCTAGCTAAACATGGCTCTCATCTCTACGGCTTTCCCCCATGGTGCCCCACTGGACGCATTTTCAAGGTGTTAACCTGGCAATTACGTAACAGAAAATAACATGATCCATTGGTGCACATACACCTGGGCACATAAATACTGTATGTACATGACCAGTAAAAGTCCATATACATAAACAAGCATGTGCAAATGCGCACACCCTTGTGCTAATACACACACGCGCATGTATAATACGCACAAAGGTGAAAGGAGACTGAAAATGGAAACTCTAGCCTTTACTCTGGCATCTTTCTGTTGAAAGTTACAGTTACTGGGCTTATAGCTTCTGGCTAGCAGCTAGCTGCTCCTCAGAATGGCCTCCACATTAATGTTCCCCCCAGGGAACAGTTTACCACTCGGTGTGTCTCAGAGAACCCAACCTGCTCCTGTCAGACCAAATAGTTCAGGGGGTTCCAGTATGCGGGTAGGACAGCTTTAGGCCAAAGCCTTAAAGTTATTTATCTCACCGTAAAACCGGATTGGAAACACGTGACATGTGGGCCTCAAAGTGGCAAGCTGACATTTTATTTTTCCACTCCTCTTTCTCATCCCTCACTTCCCAGAATGCCACCTCCCTCACCCCCAACCTCCTACCAGATACGCTCTCCTGTTTCAGAGAACTTCTTTTAAACGTCCTAACAGGAAGGAGCAGGAGGTCCATCTCTCTCTCTCTTTCTCTCTCTCTCTTTCTCTCTCTCCATACTTTACACATTAATGTGAGAAAGTCAGTGCCGCTTTGGATCGGTTATTTTGGGTCTGGACAGAACCCGTCTCTCTCAGAATAATCCTCTATTGCCGCCTGGGGCTGAAACTCTAGCCGGTATCTTGATATAGAACCAAAGTCAGCACTGGCTCTGATATAGGATTCTAACACCTGAGCACACGCGGGCCTCTTGCCCAACATAGGACCCTGGTGAACCTGCTCACCCCACTGAAGCACGTACCCACACACAGCCTATTGTCCCTGTGTGTCTGTCTGTCTGTCTCGCTCCGTAAATTGTCCAAAATTTTCCATGTTTGTCATTTTCCATACGAGGTGTTTGTTTTCGTCCTATGTTAGCTGCAGTAAACGCGAACAAAGTTCTCTAGGGAGCAGCTCTAGAGAGCAGGGACTGTTACCACCTCCGTCTCTGACCCTCTTTCATGCTCTTTCCTTGATTGTCACACGTGCATTCAAGGTCATAAAATGGTCCCATCCCTCTGGTACAAACACAACTGGATTCAAAGCTATAAAACCCCAATACTCTCATCCTATAAAGAAAGCATATGCTGTATGTTAACTTGAACATGTAACATGTTTTAATTGAGATGTATAGGCCTATGTTTTGTTATATATGTCATATGACAAATAAACTTACAAGGAAACCACATTAGATATTTGTTTTACATTTGGGACATCTCACTTAGCAAATGTTGATATCTGCCAATGGAAAAGCCTAACAGACGTAACAGAAAATGACACACGCGTATCAGGGAGATGTCAATCAAGAAATACATGCCCATTGAGTTAGAGAAGAGATCTGATTAGACAAACCAAGTGTGTGGGTGGGCAGTGGCTTTATAACAAATTGACAGACTGATCTCTACACCTGAATGAAGTGCACTGAGGCATTTGCTTTCCCCAGCAAGCACAAACCTGTGCTAACTGAAACGGTGACACGTGTGTACAAAAGGCCAAAGTCAATTGCATGAGCTGGAGCTGCGACCTGTGAATTTGTTAGCATCTCCATCCAGTGACAGTCCAGTGAGACCAGCCACGAGTCACGGCGTAGTCACGCGTTTGTAAGTCAGAGGACAGAACATCAAATGCTGCTCAGTTGTGTAACTTCACTTTGTTTTTGGCTTTGTTGTCCCACTATAGAAGCAAATGGCAGTGTGTGTGTGTGTGTGTGTGTATGTGTGTGTGTGTGTGTGTGTGTCTGTGTGTCTGTGTGTGTGTGTGTGTGTGTGTGTGTGTGTGTGTAAATTTATCCTTTATTCATTCAACTCATGTTAATATTCAAGTATGGTCGTTCAGTCACGTTTAGATGGAACCTTTTGAACATACAGTACTACTAAAAGCATTTAGGACCCTCATGACTTCATACACATTTACTATACATAGGCATCTCTCTCTCTCTCCCTCCCGCTCTGTGGCCCCATACCGCCCCGCGCCGCCCCCCCCGGTGCCCGGGGGCGCGTGGGGCGGCGCGGGAGCGGGGGTGGGATG
>JAOEHI010052270.1:0-16989 GCA_025447815.1 Percopsis transmontana | reverse complement strand
ATTACTGTAATTGCGTGACTTTTGTAACGCGTTACTCCCATCACTGGTTATCAACTAATTTTAGCTTCATGGCATGATTGGTTAGCGATTGCTAGAATTGTCCACATGGACATAAAACCTGCTAGGCTAGCGAGTGCTACCATTGTACAAATAGACATCAAACCTGTATTTATAGCACTTCCTTAAGTTGACAATAGCGTTTTACTTACACTGCTGAACTCTCCAAAGTTGATGAAGTCACTCTTTTCAAAATGTGATGAACAGATAACTAATTTCAAACTAAAGTGTTGTGACATTGTTCCAAAAATAAACTGAAGCCATATAATTCTCAATTCTGGGTTCTTGGGCAACATGTGCATTGTTGAAGTTACATTTGTGCATAATTCACAAGCTCGTTGACGTTCAGCCATCCTTGCTGTTTACGAAAAAACCTGTCACTGAGTGGTTGTCAAATGGGCAGGGCTGTCTCAACTGGGCAAGGCGATGAATAATGAGTTTAATCAGTTCTACGTCACACTAAGATTTTGTAATTGGCCTGATTTCTTTTCAGTGGCTAGAGCGGACAAAAAAGGAGCAGTTCATTTTCACATTCACGACATAACACAAACACACATGGACCTAATAGATTTTAAAGAATACAAGTAAAATCGGTTTTGTGTGGGAGGGCCCCTTTTAAAAACTTCGACCCAGCTACCTCCTCCTCATTCCGTGTTTCAAGTCTAGCATGGATGTCACGTTTTTCCTGTCTAGAGTGGAGCTCCAGTCTGCAGCCAGAAACTCTTGCGCCCGGCCTACACATGGGCCTACAGAGCACGCGCAGTTGACGTGTGTAACGATTGGCGTGCAAAGGCCCATGCACGCTCCGTACCTCCTGGCCTGGCTGCGCACCTTAGTTTTGATTAGGGATCATATTTAAGTTTCCCAGCAGCACTAGGTGCTGTCGGTCATTGTTTGTTTATTTTGCTATATGTAACTGTATGTTGTGTGTTTCGTTATTAAAACTCGCAGTATGAGTAGGCTACTCTCCTCTCCTGTCTTCTTGCGTCCTCCTCTGGCTTGCGCTTACACTCGCCATCCCACTATCCACAACGTTACAACGTGCACAATTCCGCACGTACTGTCTGCACGACCAAAAAATCCGTGTCTACGCGGATCTGTGCGCGTGGATTGTTATAGTAAGCATATGGGGCCAAAAACGTCTGCAAAATGTCCTTTAATAAAAAAAATGCATTTGTTAACCAATAAAGCCATTTTTTTGGTGTAGGCTACAGAAGCGATCTTTTTACGCGTAGGTAACAGACGCAATGTTATATGTATAGCCTATAGCCGCAAATCTATTATTTTATTAGGTAATGTCTGCCGTCTGCAGACTATATAATAGCCTACATCATGGTCACATCATTGTGAATAAGTGATTATAACGTTTCTGTTACGAAAACCCTACATGCAGATTATGTATCACCACGTAGACGGGTATGTCACGATCCATGGACACTACGTTGTAATAGGCTACATGAAACGCTTCATTAATATGTAGGATACTATACCTTGCATCAAATGCTGATTCATTTCCAAGTGTAGTACTGATTGGATGTAAGATGTCAAGACGTGTTGTGACAGTTTTGACTTACGGGTCTTGTCACACAGAGTACAGACACGAGTTTATGCACCCTCACGTTGAATGCATATAAGTGAAAATAATAAAACCACTCTCAATATGAAATGCAACCAAGGTAATGTATATTAACAAAAACACAAAACAATAAACCTAACTCAGATTTCCACTCACTGTATAAAATAGTTCAGTTTATAAACGGTTCAAGGGTCTTCAGAAGCAGTTGTTCATCAAACTGTTCATCAAATAACAAAAGGTTGTCCCTGGTTGTTTGGAGGTTATCGCTGAGTTGCGGATTATGAATGTGCCGACGTACAGTAACGTTAACGCCATAGGTGAACGTGGAAGGGATTAAACGGCCTTACTATTTGGTTAACTTATATCAACGCGCTGCTCCGACGTACTTTTGCTTCCCCCAGCTCTCCTCCTTAGTCACTGCCCCCCATCCCGACACAGACAACAACTTTTTTAGCACTTCCTAATCTGGGCGGGCACCGAGAGGGCTCCCCCGCTAACGAATAGGAGACCTACCTATCGAGTGAGTATGAATGGGCGGTGATCACAGGTGGCGCAGCGTATGAATGGGTGGTGCAACCTGAGAGGTGCAGGTTGTCACAGTGTAAACACGAAATTTTTAACCGCCTGTACATATTTATTTTTTACGTGACATTTTCTAGACGTTTATGGCCCCAAACATGTGCCCCTCCCACACGTGTTGCTGCCCCCCATGTAGTAGTTTCAAAACATAAGAAGTGACCTGGGGTGGAAATATTTGTCTCACACTCCAGGACTGTCTGGGTAAAGCATCTTAAATTCCTTTACTGATCTTTTACCTTAATCGAACATTGAGCTGGTTATGAAATTATTGCTACTAATTGTGTTCTGTGTGGAGAATGGAATGGCAATCTCAAGCTGCTCTCCTGTCTCTCCAGGTGTGGACAGGCCTTCGTTTCCTGGCAGGGCGGTGGATGTGGGTAAACGGACAGACAGTGGTGTATGTTGACTTGCCACTCTGCCCGCTGATGGAGCGCTGTGGAGCTCTATCCGCGGGCGCCACCCAGTGGGAGGTCAGGGAGTGCAACGAGAAAAGAAACTTTGTTTGCTATATGATATAGAATTAAATAGCCTATTATGAGTTGTTTGTATATGTTTGAATATGTTTGTTTACAAAATTCTATATTGTTTTTCTCTAGATGGACTAATATAGTCTGGTGACAATGCCCCCAAAAATTTGAGATACCCCTACCGGAGGTAGAACAAAACCTAACACTGTTTGTCCTCATCTCTAAGGTCTCCCATATATGAAATGGATTCTTAGGTTCAAATATTTAGTTGCAAACATTGTTAAATTGATACATATTGTTATACACCCCAAACCTATAAAAGAACAAAAATATAGCCTGGCCATAAGGGAGTCAAGACATATAAACTCATGTAGATTAATAATACAAGCTCTGACAGCTTTGAAACTTGACCTAATTGTGGTCAGGAAGTGTCTTTACCTATTAAAAAAAACTGTATGTGAATATCTTGAATATATATGTGTGTAACATATAGAGACCTATAAACACTTGCCTAAAATAAACGGACATGCAAAGAATATCTATGCAGAATGTTCTCATTTACTTTTTAGTTGCTTGGCCAGGAATTGTCATAGAAACACATTTGATGGCTTGTTGGAAAGATGGGGTTGTGCTGAATCCAAATATGTAAATATACCATTCATAGTCAGTGTGTTACATCACTAAATGTATGAGGTGTCCCAAATTCAAGAAAGTGAAACATTGACAAGTCCATGTCTCCACAGCCCATTATCAATGGTGAGAAGAATGTTGACCAATTCAATGTTACTGCAATTCAATGTTACTGTAATTCAATGTTACTGCAACCTAAGCAAGTAACTTTGGGTACGTACTGCCCTATATGAGTATTAATGTAGCCTATTTATTTAATTTGGCCCACGGGCTGCCTCTTGCCGTCCATTGCTGTATGTGAAACTAATGTGAGGCAGGTTTTACATCGGCCCCTGTGAACAGGCACTAAACTAGTGTTGTTAACAGTTGAAATGTAGCAGGCCTACAACAGTTTCACATTAACACCTAATAGCATTGTCGCAGTTAAAGTTAAATTCAAAAAATTTATATAGCCTATTATAGTATAGGCCTCTATCAGGACAATAGAAAAAAAATGTAAATGCTTTTTAAAAAACTCATACAATAGCCTATATTTTATGTTTAACATGTTTAAAAGCTGAAAATCAGCTTTATCTGACATCAGCTCATTCTGTGAAAATATTAGACAATTTGAAGGGCTGTAACTTTCAAACACTACATCAGATAGCTCTGATACTGACTACTGACTGAGGGACACTCTGAGGTGGTCTGCTATCTCTGTGGAGTGAAATTAGTCTGTGGAAACAGGAGGTTTTCTTTTTACTTCTATCTGAAATCAGCTCATTCTGTGAAAATATTAGACATTTTGAAGGGCTTAAACTTTCATACCCTACTTCAGATAGCTCTGATACTGACTGAGGGACACTCTGAGGTGGTTTGCTATCTCTGTGGAGTGAAATGAGTCAGTGGAAACAGGAGGTTTTCTTTTCCATCAATTTGAATTCAGCTCATTCTGTGAAAATATTAGACATTTTGAAGGGCTGTAACTTTCAAACCCTACATCAGATAGCTCTGATAATGACTGAGGGTTTTCTTTTTACATCCATCTGAAATTAGTGAGCATTCTGTGAAAATTTATTATCTTATTTAGATACGTGTGTTGTCTTAAGCATTTATTTATTCATTCAATCGTTTCTGCCACACCGATTGCATTATGTTTAGCAGAAGCTCGCTTTTATTTTGAAATCTGCTGCTACACGATGTTACCGTAATTCATAGAAAAGAAACGCATCGCAAAACAACGTGAGGCTGGCTTGACTGCAGTAATTTCAAGGTGTTGAGTGACGCCATGGTCGCTATATTTCAGGTAATCTTGCTTTTTTCATTTGGATGCTTATTTGTTAATATCATTAAGTAGGCATATGTATCGCTAGCCAACGTATCCAAAGAGTATAGAAGCAATGTAAGTTCTTCAACGTACCTACTGAGCACGCACAAATGCAATTACCTAAACCTGTGCACATTTCTTTGAAGGACTGTAAACAGATCCTCCGGGGGTTTGTCGATGGTTAGTGGAATATTTCAGAGTAAAACAGCATAGTTCTCAACAGTGATTGACAAAGATAAAAGGGGACAAGACATAGTTTGCAATGGTTTACCCGTATGTAATTGATTGAATGCTATTACCATTGTATGATGCCTGTACGAAACACCTTTACCTTATGTTATCTAATTTTTGTGTGGATGTGTGCGTTTAATATTATCTTATGTCGTCAATGTAGTTGTGAATAAGTGTTGTCACTTTAATGTTTTGTTTGAACAAGACATGTTACAAATGTGGTGATGAAGCTTGTGTGTGTATTTTTGTAGTTATGAAAAAGACACATCAACTTCCACACCATCAGAGTGTGGATTCACAAGACCACCTGCATCCCCTGTTCCCAAGTATCTGCGATTTAGGCAAATAAGCTAGTTGTTATATTGTTCTGCATTTTATTGCTGAATATACTGTGTATTACAAACCTTTCAATAAGCTGATACTCTTTTCTGTATTGCCAGGTACGGCAAGGTGTACAACAAAAAGTCCAGGATGGAGCTTGTACTCAGTAAAGTTGGAGAAGGACTACAGTTACATCCCGGACTTCCGGAATGCTATCCTCTGACGATGGCGGTCTGCTAGTGAGAGAATGCATAGGAGAACCAGAAGATCTGATGATCCCTGTCAACATGGGGTTCTGTTTGGTGTCCCTGCTCCAACAACTTAGGAGCTATTGCAAATTCAAATCGGCAGGGGAATAGGTGAGTTGTGTTAAAATACTGTGGCCTGAAGAAGTACCAGCTATTTTAAAAGCCATATGGCTGTATTGAATAGACTTCAAATGTGTTGACATTTATGCCACATTAAATATACTGTAACACATTTAGAACTTACCGTAGAAATCGTTATTAGAATCTAAAATAGTTCTATAAAGGTCATGACACAATCATGGAAAATGTTTGCCTTTTTCACCAAAGACAGATGTTGTAATAAATCATTTATAAGATTTATGCAAATCACTGAAAGTGAAATGGTGCTAACTCTTGAAGGATTTAGAGTCATAATCAATAATAATTGATAGTTGAATCTAATTTACATTTTCCATCTCTGTTTTAATGTCTTACACTTGGGTTAAACTTGAGACAGGGTGAGGGAGAGGTGTGATGGAATGTGTGAGTTCCTTTGATTAGAAACCTTTTGTCTCAGGGCCAATTATTTCTTCACACCTCCCACTGGGCAGTGAAGTTCCCGCATAAGAAGGAATTGCAACATCACTCCAAAAAAACTTGAATTGATTACTTCTGGCCAGTATAAAAGGCACTAAAATAATACTCTGCACCCACAATAGATGGAGATAGTGTGGTTGTTTTTGCAGTAACGTGGTTTTTAAAATGTGCTAATCATGTTACCCGAGCTAATTGTGATATGGTTTGTATAGGTCAATCGCTGCCGAAAGACTGAATCATCTACACAGCAGCTACTACATAATACTTTCCAAGTCTAACCTGTCTTCATCAGTCAAGATACCTCTGAACACACTTTGTCTTTCATCCTGTATATAATTATTTTTTTTGGTGTTGATATATATTTTTGTGATAAAGGTATTTGTATTTTTTCAATAAACAAGTGTCATACCACATTTGGTTGTCATTAGTCGAGACATAAGGCAAACATATGTAGTTGTTTTAATTGTGTATGCTGCAAATGTAAAGATAAGGCATATATTATTTACAATTTTTATTTAAAAGAATATATTTTCCAAAACATGGTCAAATTTACCAAGATTTATGATCTGATACAGGAGATTTGGAGAGAGTTGGAGGAGCCTTTTCTGATGCCCGTTGAAGAACAGACTTGGGTCACGAGTTCCAGGTCTTGATGTGACTGATCCAGGCTCAGTTTTGATATGTAACGATTTCACTCATCTCCACTTGTCACACTGTGGTAGACTGATATATATTATATTTATAAAAATGGGCAGTGATGTCTTAATTTTTTCCATGGCTGTATATGACAACAATTTTTCTTTGTTAAGCCCAGAAGAAAACCTTCATATATCAAACAAGTTAATTTAACAATTTCGTAGCAACAACAAAAAATCACAAAACATGTTATTTCCATGCACCCAAACTGCTTTTGATTGTCATAAACTATTTGAAACATCTGAACAATAAGAAATATTAGATTTTTTCTTGTTAATTTTAGAGATAACATTTTAATAATTTTAATCTAATCTAATAATTGAATTTACCTGTAGACCGCTCTCTCCACCATCAAAATCCCGGGTAATGTGCATTTTTGGGCGTGTCCTCTTTCGCCTCTGAAAGGCACTGTACATGCGCACATCGTGTTGGTAGTAAATTCTGAGCGATAGCTCTATTTGTCAGGATACCAGGGCTGGATTGTGTTTGTGTGTGTGTGTGCAAGTGTCATCAGCAAATCGAGTGACCAGATTGTCCAGTGACTTACAAATGTAATTTTTAATGGAGAGAACGGCGAGAGCAGACAGCCTTTCCAGTGACATGGACAATCTGAGATATGTCTTAATCAACTAGAGATAAAAATCTTCTCTCACCTGAAGCCAGAGGGGTAGCTACAATAATTTTTTGTTGTTGTTGAAAGCCTTATGCTATTATCTTAAAGGATGTCAACGCTCTGGTTTTGTCACTGCTTCTTGAGCACTTTTGCACACTTGATATGAATTCTGTAGTTGACTGATTTAACGGCCTGCTACGCAGTCCACTTTTCCCACAGGGAGTGGTGGGTACATTCACACTGATAAAACAAGCACGTTTAATTTTTTATTTATATTTCCAAGAAACGCAAGAAATAAAAATAATCACCAGTCCATGTATAACTTTCATGGGCAATTAGGCATTTTAGGGGGCCCACTTTTAGCGCTGGGCCCTAAGCGACTGCCAACCTAGCCTATAAGTCTGCCTATGGATACAGTAGATGTGTCACTTAATTTGGAAATAGTCCATCATAGTTCTATGTGTGTAATAGTCTGTTCATATAGCGATACAGTGGGTTTTTATTTCATTATGAGATGTTGTGGTGTATTACAGTAGATAGTTCCACCTAACTCCTACATATACTCTTTTCTGCTACTACTTTAGCAGGCGCTTTTATCCAAAGCGACTTACAATTACATGGTGCTATTACATGGAGCAGATAGGGGTCAGGCATCTTGCTCAAGGATGCTTACAGGTAGGCCAACTCTGGGACTCGACCTTCTGGCTGGGAGTCCAACACCTGGACCACTAAACTATCCTGACCCCCTTTATCATTTAACTTTTAGACTGTACTGTACTGGCTTACGTTTGTGTATATTTCTTGACTTTTGAATTTATTTTCTCTCCCCTTGTGTATTTTTATTTTCTATTCCACAACCACCATTCGTTTCATGTTTGGTTCTAATTGTCTGTGCTATTTATGTCCTTGTGTTGCTGGAACACCCCAACCCTTATGGTGGGGGGGTCAATAAAAGGCATATATTAAAATATACTAACACTGTTGGCACTGTTGGTGTTATTCATGGTATGATCAAAGTGAATATATAAGTGCTTCGGTAAAACACAAACTGACAAAATGATTAAATGTTATCTTGCCCTTTATTAAGCAAACAGCATATTACAACAATAATAGTGCACTTGTTGTGAAGATTATGGAACAGGAAAGTTTGCACAATGTTCAGCCAATGATAACGCGGCGCCCCCGAAGGACTGCCACAGTTCGGATTCACTTTCATGAGTGTGGATACAGCGCAGTGTACCACGCAGCAGATATATTGTGAATGTTTCAGTTAGTTGCTTAATACACAGCGTGTGGAAGTGTGCATCCAGAGAAAGTACGTTTAGTATCTTTATCATGTAAATATGATATCCTTATCTTCTTATTGCATAAGTGCCTAGAACAAGTGGGTAATCATTTATGCTAAGCTTGTCATATGATGCTTACTCTATAGTCCACCATCAGCTGCAAGCTATGCCATGCGCTATGCTGCCGTGAAGGAAGGGGAGAACAATTGAAGCCGAAAGGGATTTGCCACGGATGGATGCAACTGCAGGAAGATAACAGGAGGCTGCGGATGATTGTGATGCATATGCAGCATCAAATTTTAATATTTCTATTTACAAATTACAAACGATAATAGGTTGCTAATAGTTGCCCAGTCCCTTCAGCGATTTAGCAAATGCCAAATGATTCAGGTGTAGATGGTGATGGGGATGGAGTTCTTTTTGAAGGCACAGGTGTAGCTGGAGATGGGGATGGAGGTATAGAAGGTTCTGGCGAAGCCTCAGGTGTAGCTGCAGGTGACCCAGAACAAGGAAAACGTCCACAAGTCCACAAGCTGCAAAAGTAGCTGTTCTCGGAAATGCTTGTGAGTCAGAGACTTTTCATTGTTGTCCACAAAACTTCCCTTTACAGAATGTAGCTGTTGACAATTGCAATGTCTACAAAGTAGAAAAACATTTTTGGCTGATTACCCTCACCTGCTAATTCCCATCAAGCCTGTCTGGGCCCAACTGCAGTGAAGACGAGGCTTGGCTGGACACTGCAAGGGCCGGTGAAGTATCTCCAGCAGCAAAGCTCTTCAGTCAGGTAGCGTGAGTAATGCGTGAGTAATATCCCCACAGTGACAGCCCCACCAGAAGCAGTGCTCCCCAGCCAGAGAAGCATCTGGGACAGAGAATCATCTCAGCAGATATCTAGTAAAGGCAGAGACTTACCAAGCTGAGATTGTAAAGCTGTAGAAGTTGGGCTATGTTACCAGAGTGAGCCAGGACCAACACTTCAAAGGAGTCCTGGTGAACTCCTTTTGTGGGATCTGAACCTAGGATCATCACTCCTGGGTGTCTTGCTGCGATTCAGGGAACACTCCACTGCTGTCAGTAGTGACATAAAGGGAATGTTCCACCAGTTAAGGCTGCTACCTGGGGACCACCCCCTATTGCGCTTTCTCTGGTGTGACCTACAGAGAGACTCCCAACCCAGTGTGAACGAGTGTCAGGTCCTTCCCTTTGGGACCACTTGTTCGCCATGCTGTGCAATCTATGCCCTTCATAGGCATGTGCACGACCACAATCATCTGGAAGAAGATGTCTGTGAGTCCATTGAGAAGCACTTCTACGTAGATATCTTCAGAGCTTCTCTTATCCAGACGTGGCCAGATAAGTGCTAGATAAGCTAAGATGACTGCTGGCAGAGGGAGGCTTCGAGCTGCGACAGTGTTGGACGTCATAAGCCATCTACCCAAGGAGATAAGTTCGAAGAGCAGTGAACGGTGGCTCTGACATAGCCAGGACATTTGGAACATTTATTGACTATTGGCAAGCCAATATGACCCCCTGGGGTTCCTTACGCCGTTAACCACAAGGGGGAAAGTTCTGGTCCAGCAATTATGGGACAAGAAACGTGAGTGGGATGACCCTCTATTACCTGGGGACCACTTCACAGCATGGCATGCCTGGGAAGATGAGCTACAGCATCTAGATAACGTCAGCCTGCTTTGCTGCTGTAGCAATTTGATCACGTTCAAGGAGACGAATATGAATTATTAATAATATTTTATATTTCTATCAATAATGGCAATCAATCAGCCATTTACCTGAACTGTACGGCCGCCGTTAGGCGGGCAGACTCGACTAGTTCACCTAACCTACCTAAGATATTAGGCTAAACCTACGTTGTGATCTGATTCTAGGGGAGGGAATTGACTAAGAGACCATCATGCAATGGGGCAGAATAGAATTAATTTACAGTTTGCTGCGCGTTGAGCTTTTGGAATTGGCTGTGACGTATACGTAGCTGCTGACGTCTGGGATTCCATCACGTGGGAACGGGGAAATCCGGAACCCTGCCAGTGACTGTAGTTTGACAAGTTGGGTTCCGCTGTGTCCCAGGCAGGCTGGCAGCCGTGGTAGTTGGGCCGGCTGGGTTTTCTTCCTTTGTTTACGGACGCGAGTTTGACAACCGGTTGTTGGGCTGGCTGTAGTTTTAATAGTTAAGATTGTTCGCTAGGCTGGCTTAGCCTCAGCCTGATCTTGGCTTCTCTGGGGTTAGCTGCTTGGCATGTACAGAGAGCTTCCGTGGAATTACCAACGTCTGGCTTGGTACCAAAGTGAAGAGAATTGGGCTTCAATTATTATACTCAATTATATACTATACGTAATTTAGGCTAGAAAAAAGCTGGTTTGTCGAGTTGAAGATAAAAGATTATTTTAACAAGACTATACAGGTTAATATATGGCTAGCACAAATTTTCAGCTCAAGAGAATGATTGTCTGTGAGACATGTTATTTTCTACCTTAGTAAACAGAGGCGGGTTAGGGTCAACTGCTGGGGGTTTAAGGCGTTGTCTTTTGGTCCGAATGGTCAAGTGGGGGAACGCCCCCATCTCTGTCATTTAACTAAGATCAAACTACATTTATTATCTATCAATCCCAAATCCACAGTTACCTCAAAACTGAACATTAAGATGCAACATTAGTTAATATACAATAACAGAAGACATTTGTGATTTATAACAATAGTAAAATAAGACATTTGGCTTCATGAGTGAAATTATCTCCTTTTATCTGCTGAGAAACATGTAGGAAGAGAGAGAGAGGTCATTTCAGATAACGGATCCAGACGCCTTCATGAGGATTCGTTTTTGGGGCTCTTAGCAGGTCAAAACACCATATTTGGCATTTCTTGTAGTGGGGATGTCGATGTCTGTCAAAAAGGGTGATTGTATAGGTCAAAGGTCTGTGTAGAGTGTACATCCCCTCGCATTGTTTACCTGGCAGGCCGGTTGATATACTTTATTCTTATCTCACATGAAAGTGGGATTGAAACAGGAAAGGGGTGAGGGAGAGACAGTGTGGGCTTTGCTTGCAAGTTCTGACCAGAGGTCACTGCTGGGTCGTTTCCTCTACACTGCTATGTGAGCCCAAACCACAACCATGCAGACAGCAAGTGGGAGGTGCACATCTTCTGTGATGTGTAAGTGCGGGCTTGTGGCAGTGTTGGATACCTGCGCACAGAAGATCCGCAGGGGTATGGGGAGGTAGCCTTTCTGATGTCCTGATCTAGAATGGTGCCCAAACATCAGCTCTCAGACCACGGTTAGAGAGTTGTGCGTCAACCTACTAATGAAGGAGCTCACGTTGGAGGTGTGCATGGATCCACTCACACTCCTGTCACTTTAAGGTGTTCATGGGAACCCACATTGTGAAAATCCAGGAGTTGACTGACAGCCAGCCTTGGCACTATGTTGAGTCAACCAAGAACCCAGCGGATGCCCTTATGCGAGGGAAGACACTGCAGGATCAACTGGAAGAGAATCTTTGGGCTCAGGGACCTCCATTTCTGCAGCTGCCACCTGATCGATGGTCTACAGGTCCAGTTGTGCAGAACGATAATGTCTTAGAGGAGCTACGTGGGCCCACAACTTTTCAGGTTACCATGGTAACCTTCAAACATCACCCGCCTGATGCTGAGAAGTTCAACAGCTTCAGTGAACTCGTGAAGGCGACCATGAGGCACCTTCATGGGGCGGCAGCTATTGCTGGTGGAACACTTGCAGTAGAGGCGTTCAAGGAGGAAAAACTCAGCTTCCTAAGGTCTGCCCAGGGAGACAGCTTACCCGAAGAGGTCCGGTGCCTTGCAGCTAGGAAACAGGTCCCTCCTCCAGCTGCTGGATCACACTGGCACCAGAGTTAAGTGCATTGCTGCAGCTGATACGAGTGGGTGGTAGACTGCGGCGTTTAAGACGTAGAGACTGATGTGCTCCATTCTGTTATCCTTGACCCGAGACATGCAGTGACCAAGCTATTCATACTACAGGTGGACAGCAACTTGAAACATCCAGTGCCTCTTTGCAGAGCTTTGGAGGAAGTTCTGGATCCTCCGTGGTCGTGAGGCCATAACGCTCTTGTCCTGAATGCAAAAGATGGAGAGCCCACCCAGTTGGTAGATGGCAGACCTGCCTCCTGCCAACCTTAGGTTCCACCAGTCAGCTTTCTTCTCGACAGGGATCGATTGCTTTGGCTCGCTCCAGATTAAAGTTGGCTGTCGGAGTGAGAAACACTGAGGTCTGCTATTTAAGTGCTTAACCACAAGGGCAGTCCATATTGAGGTGCTGTCCAGCATCAATACGGACCTTATAGCCTACCTTTGCCAGTACTTTAGAGGTATATTAGTCTCTCGGTTCGAGGGACAGGAAGGAAACACCCGAACAGCTGACCTACCTCAGAACAAAACAAGCAAGCAAACACAGAAGTTAGACCTGCCAATAGTATATCTGTGTAATGATTTGCCATTCAAAAACCTTGTCCTTTATCCATTATTCACCGCAGAGATGCTTTTTATAATACAAAAACAATTAATGTGCTAAATGCTGCTAGTGGCTTGCTAAACTACAGGTAAAGTAAATGGTCATTTGAAAACCTGTGTTAACGGCAAGAAAAAAACCACGTGGCGTTAAAGGGAAATTGTGCGAGTTATCTTGGATAACCGTAATAGATCGTGGTGTTTATTGCAACTTTACTGTAGAAAATCTATGCTCCATTTGCTCACCAAAGCTGCTCCAGTCAGTATGCGAAATGCTACAGTAAAGGTTCTTGATATTAAGTGTGCATATAGTTTGACTAGTGCTTGATCCAAAAACATGCACTGTTTTTTCATCTTATAGCTTAATGTGTTTTTATAGCATCTAAAATATAGGAGGAAAAGTTTGCTCGCTTGTCACCATAAGGGAATTTTCCATTGAATTACATCAAAATGCTACAGTAAAAGTGGCTGATATTAAGTGTGCATATAGTTTGACTAGTGCCAAATCCAAAAACATCTTGTTTTTTCAACGTATGGTGTATTGTGTTTTTATTGCATATAGAATATAGGAAAAAAGCATGCTCGCTTGTTACCATAAGTGACTCTGCTATTGAATTACTCCAATTGCCACAGTAAAAGTGCTTTATATTCGATGGGTCCCTGTTAGTTTACAGGGACATTAATAAAACAAATGATGCATGGAGGCAGATCTCCGAGATTGTTGGGATGAGTGGTGAGGTTTAATAAAGTGAATAGCAAATTTGAGCAGTTGTAAATTATGCTAGCTGAAATTCCTCATGAACAGTAACACTACATTAGAAAAGCCCACAACTGGCTGCAGGTAGCTGCTGCAGGCAGAGCAGGGTAGTGACGCAGCGACTAGAAAGTCTCTGTATGGCAAGCCCTTTTAACATTTAAAAGCTAAGTTTGACAATCCGGAATTAACATTGTAGATATCAACAATGTCTTTCTGACTAGTCGTAATTACATTTTGGATAGTTGGAATTGTCATTCAAGATATCTGTAACGTAATTATGACTTGTCGAAACGACAGATAGAGATATCTGTAATTCAGTTTTGACAAGGCAAAACTGAATTATAGATATCTGCAATGACGTCATTGAAAACGACATACAACTCGTCACACATCTTAAATGACAATTGCAGATATCTGTAATTCAGTTTTGCCTAGGCTGAATAAAAGTTAAAGATATCTCAAACGTCATTATGACTAGTGCAAATTATTGTGCATGACGTTGTTCTATTTTAGATATCCATAAATACATAATTTCCCCTCCCCGCCATACTCAAAGAAGAAGTGGGTTTATTTAATTCCGGAGAGTCAAACTTAGCTTTTAAATGTTAAAGGGGCTTGCCATAGTGGGTTGTTTTGCATGGGCTGCAGCATTAAAAACACGATTGAAAAATCCTTCGCTCTCTGGCTGCTCCGACATGGTGCTAATCAGTGCTAATTACAAGTTAACAGTTAACACGTGCTCTGTATTTTGATGATTTGAACAACAACAACACGCTCTGCTCCCGCCTAAAGTCGGATGAGGGCCTAATTTGCATACAGATATCTGCAAAGTCATTCTGCCTAGTCAAAACTCTAATTAAAGATATCTGTAATTACATTTTGACTAGGCAGAATGTTATAGATATCTCAAATTTCAGATATCTCTAATCAAAATTCATTTCAAGATATCTATAACTTGATAATAGATATCTACAATTAAATTATGACTATCCCTAACTCCAGTTTGAGATATCTACAACGTCATTTTGACTAGTCATAATTGCAGTTACAGATATCTACAACGTAATTTAGCCTAGTCAAAACTTAATTTAAGATATCTGAAAAGGAACATGTAGATATCTTGAATTGAGGGCGAATTAAAGATATCTTTAACAGAATCAAATTGTAGATATCTCAAACTGGAATTACAGATGTCTAATTCAGTTGCAGATATCCATAATTCACATAGTGGATATCTGCAACTGAATTGTAGATATCTGTAATGATAAACCCCATAGAAATGAATGGCAAAAGTGACGTCATTTGTCCTAGGAAGAATGTCTTTGTGGATACCTGAAATGGCAATTATGGATAGGAAGAATGTAGTTGCGGATATTTGAAATGTTCTTTTTGACTAGGCAAAACTGAATTACAGATATCTGCAATACATATCCAGTCTATCTGTTAAATATTAAAAGGGCTTGCCGTAGTCTCTGTGGTGTGGGTCTATTTGAGCATAGGCCGTTTTGCAGCGTTTTCAGCAGTTTTTTTGCCCGGCTTAAAAAAAACGACACACTAGCGATCTTTTTAGTTTTACTGACCAACGATAATTTTCAATATTGTGGACAAGACAGTATAGCCTAATGTTTGAATTACGCAGATGTTCGGGAGTAGCTTACCCGGCCCGCTTTACTTCTGATCGGGCATACCTCAGTGTACCGTCAAGCGCAAAATGTTTTGTTTTGGTCAGATTTGTGTAAAATCAAATTGATGTGTTGTCTTTAGGTTATCAGTCGGTTGGAAAAAAAATTATAGGCCTAATTAAGAATAATATTATTGTTTTGTTGAGGATTAGGCCTATACAAAAAAAGTACCCTACCAGCACTGTTGAATTGAATTCAGCAGTGCTCTACTAGGCTTCTGGTAGGCTACTGAATTCTTCCAAATTGATGGTGTCCGATAAAACCAAGTTGGTGTCTGATTTTGGATTGGGATAGTGGTTCAATCATACATTTATAATGAACACTAACACTCCAGACCAGTGGGTGGCGTTAATGCATCCAGAAGTGAAAACACGAAAGAAGGAGACAAAGCAGCAGTCGAAATCCCGGAAGCACCACGGTGAGTCCATCGGTTCTAGGTCCTGGTTATAGACGGCGGTGTGTAGACTACTTTAGTTTGTAAGTTCTCTTTGTGAACCTACGGACACATCTGTTCAGTTGAACCAGAAACGGGGCGCGCTGGTGTGGTCTCCATAGTAACATGACGGCCGCGGTGTTCTTCGGCTGCACCTTTATCGCCTTCGGGCCCGCTCTCTCTCTCTTCCTCTTCACGGTGGCACGCGAGCCGCTGCGCGTCATCTTCCTCATCGCAGGGTGAGTCTTGACCCGCGGGGACAACCACATTATACTTTGATTGTTTGGTAAATAGAGATCAACACAGGTACACGACTGCATGCTAAGCTAACATGACGGGCTGATGGGTAATGCCGAATCTCCCCCTGCGTTATTTTTATGAATTGTATGTGTTGAAGGACATACACAACAGAACAGACTTATGCCTTTATTTCTATTAGTGGGATTATAATATAATATAATAATATAATATTTTGATCATAGTTTGAATCTAGCTTTATTATCATTAATAAAAAAATGCATATGTCATGTTTTCAGTTATTTTAAATTTTTTTTTCTTCTATTTGCTAGTTTTATGTTATGCTGTCAAAAGAAGTAGCACTGGGGTCCTAAGATATCTCCTCCAATTTTTGGGGGGTCATAGGTCAAAAAGGGTTGAAATACTAACTTAGAATCATGTCCATGTTGCCCTCTAGCTGGCTTTAATGATCCCAGCAGTCTGTATACTCCAGCCTGTTTAATAAAGGTCCCCTCTGTTTGTGTTTCTCCTCCCAGTGCCTTTTTCTGGTTGGTGTCTCTCCTGCTCTCGTCTCTGGTTTGGTTCATCACAGTGCAGATCAGTAACAAGGACAGCGCCACACAGCAGAAAGGCCTGCTCATCTTCGGTGTAGTGCTGTCTGTCCTGCTGCAGGAGGCCTTCCGCTTTGGATACTACAAATTACTCAAGTAAGAGCTAGAATATATATATATAGAGAGAGAGAGAGAGAGAGAGAGAGAGAGAGAGAGAGAGAGAGAGAGAGAGAGAGAGAGAGAGA
>JAOEHI010052269.1:0-16990 GCA_025447815.1 Percopsis transmontana | reverse complement strand
TGTTATAATGTACAGAAACACTAAGTTCATTACACTACACTGTGTTATAATGTACAGAAACACTAAGTTCATTACACTACACTGTGTTACAATGTACAGAAACACTAAGTTCATTATACTACATTGTATTATGCTGTAAGCTAATTCTATTACACTTTATTTTTTATGATATTATTATTATACAGAAACACTGTAATGTACTTATACTACACTATTATATTAGTATTATTACAATGGGCTACTCTACAGGAACACAGTAAGTTAAATATACTACACTATTATATTATTATTATTGCTATGGGCTACTGTACTGCAAGCCCATTAAACCACACACACCCTCTCTGGTTTCCCTCCAGTGCCTGCCGCGTCAGCGACCTCCGTTGTTGCCACGGGCGACGGTACTGGGAATGCCCTGGTCAGCACGGGCGTCGAAGGGCAGCCCAGGCCACGACCCCCCCCGCGGCCGCAGCCGCCCCATGGTAGCATGGCTATCGCTTCACCGCTCATTTGAATGAGGTTATTAAAATTAAGACATATAAACGTGTGTGTGTGTGTGTGTGTGTGTCTACGTTTACCCGTTGCCAGGTTACCATTCAGTGCCAGAGCCCGGTGAGGCGTTTGGCACTAGCCAGCTGTACCATGAATTCGCTGTGCCTCAACACCCAGGTAGGACCCCCCCCCCCCCCCATATTACCTCAGCTGTGGACCAGCCTCAAAAACTCAAAACCAGCTAATAACCGCCATATTCAGTCCACATGAAGCCACCTGATGAGCCATCTGGCAGAGAGAAGTAGAGAGCAGGGGAAACACAACCACTTTTCCATTGGTTGGGCCTCGTCTGTGTTGTGTTGTGGAACTCAGAAGGACACAAACAAACCACGCTTCTGTTCCATTTGAGTCAGTCACTCGGTGAGATGGAAAATCTTAGCTTGGGCTTTAAAAGGGCCAGTGGCAAGGGCTCAAAGATATCACTGTTGCAGCGTTGCATTGAGATGGCCGCTTGCGTATGTATGCAACATAAGTTTCATTGCAGCTGTAAACGGGTTTAATAAAAATTTTTTTTGCATTGACAACATTTAGCATGTAAATAGCACGAGTCAATAGCTGAGTAGGTCACACATCAGTCATTGTAAGCAAACCACATTCTGTTAGAATAATGACAGCAGCATGTCATCGGGGCTAACTTGGCTATACATTTTACAGCAAAAACCACAACATACAAATGTTTTGGTGGTGTTGTTGTCTCCATGGGCTTCCATTGTATCTTAGCTTCAACACCTGGTTTGAGCGCTGCACGTCACATGCCGGCTAGTGGCAAATTGTACCAACAAATCGTACCGTATTATCAGAAAATGTGCCCCATTAATTCTCATTTGTAACGCAAACCTGCAGGACGCCACCTCAACTCCGGGGACAGTGTCACAGGAAAGCGAGAGCGCGAGTCGGAACGTGAGAGGCCAGGAGAGGAAGAAATGGTGGGCTGTCCTGTCCCTAAAATGCAAAGGCAGAGTGCAGAGGTCAGTGCGGACATGTTTTGATGCTTAGAACATCACTGTGCAACACTTGACACATGTCAGCGTCTTAGTTTGGCATTTGAAATGACAGCATTTAACAAAAACTCTCACATTCAATGAAATGTATTCTCAAAAGTCTCAAACATTATTTTTTAAAGGGGCCATAGAATGCATTTATTCTGTATTTTATATTGTTCTCTGATGTCTACATAGAAGTTGTGTGACTTTGGTCTTAGCGATCTGGTTCTCAATGCGTTCTGGGTGTGTTCACACCTGTGCTAAGAGCTGTCTACGTGGGTTTGAATCACCTAGAACGCATGTTAATGCCAGGTGTAAACAGGGCCAATGTCACCTGCTTTGGTGCAAATGAAAGTGACAACAGGTACACTGGAGAAACAGCAAGACAACCCCCAAAAAGGGAATGGTTTTTCAAGTGGTGGCCACAGACAGTTGCTTACTCCCTATTCTTTCTGACTGAGTCTGCTCTTGTTTTGCGCTTTGCCGGTGTCTTTGTCACTACTGGTAGCGTGAGGCGGTACCTGCAGCCCATTCAGGTTGCACAGGCAGTCCAGCTCCTCCAGGATGGCACATCCATACATGCCGTGGCAAGCTTTTCCCCCATCTCCCGTCTCATCGGGAGCATGCCCACTGGCATGCCCACATGTCTGGCGGGCATACAGGCGTGCGGGGGACCATGCACACTACTGAGTCACATCATGAGTTGCCGTGATGAAATTCACGATGATGAAATGAATCACGATTGTCTATTAATAAACCTTAAAACCTTTTCAAGTTGGGAGTTTCAGGAGTGCATAGAGGCAACGTAAACCCTATTGAATCACTTCATGAGTTGCCATGATGAAATTCATGCAAGTTGGAACAGCCTCTGATTTTTAATTGTTCGTTTTTGGTGTGAGTTTGAATGCAGCCCTCAAGCAGTGTATATGGAATACAGTTTGTGTTGTCAATATTAACATCAATATTATGTATGAAAAATAACAAAGACTAGATAGGAGTACCTCGGTACCTCGGGGTGAGCTCTCGTCATTTCTGACGAGGTCCGGCCCCCCTCATAAACGCATGCTTTCACTGTTTTTGAGCCTTCCAAAATGTAAAGACATTTACAGGTGTTTTACGTTGCATTTACATGTACAGCATTTTGCAGACACTTAGGCGACTTACAATCAGTGCATTTGTCGAGCTGAATACTGTAGGTCATTGTCATACGCCCGTTATCGTAAGCAAACATTCTGTTTGCGTAATGACAGCAGCATGTCATCAGGGCTAGCTTAGTTATACGTTTTACAACATACAGCACGCTAATTGCTAAATAATTGCTAACTGATGTTACTGTGCTGTACAGTCAGGCTAGTGTCTCTCATAACATCTAATTTTCCCGTGTGTGTACGACCCATAGTAGGCGTGAAGGTTAAAAGCGGTTTACTGTCAGCTTTGCTGCATCGGCTGTACATGCAGATGGTGGGTGCCATTTGGGTCGTTGCTGTGTCGCATACACTGACATTTCTGTGTTTTGTTTGTGTGTTAGACCACATAGGTAAGCAGCGGTCCACACCGTCTGGCCGGCAAAGAGGGACCGTCGTCCAGAGACGCCCCCCCCCCCGACCCCAGCGCACACACAGACCTGTGGCCGAGCACACACACACGTGTGTGTGTGTGCTCAAACATTGACATTCATAATTTCATTGTCCTGTGGTTGAGTATGTGTTGTTTTACAGTTTGACGAGTCATGCGTTTTATGGACTGAATGACAGTCAGGCCCGTTTTATAAGCGCTAACCCAAATCGAATTGACCTGTTTCCCGCCGGCAAGATCGAACCCGTCCTGTACTGCTCCGTGTGCTGAATCCCAACATGCCTCACTCCCATTCACACACACATTCACACACACACACACACACACACACACACACACGTATAGAAAGAACATCAGTAATAAAGCAAATGTATCCTCTTTTCAAGTTAAGTCAAGTTTAATCAGGTTATAATGTATTAAATCAGTCTAGCCTCAAATATACAGCTGACCGTTCTGAGATATACAGCTATATTGTCTTAACATGCCATCCAACCTGCCAATACATCGGCATTGGTTGATGTCACAATTGAGTCAACACATTTATGCAAAGGGCCTTACAGTAAGTACAGGTATTTTGGGAACAGGCAGGGGTCAATGGGTGGATCCGATCTTAAAAATGGGTTTGATGACGAGAGAACAAATGCTTTTCGTCTATTTACAGTAAATAATGACCGGTGGCCTTGTCATTGGTCCCACTGCATGCGAGCAATGCAGCCGTAGCGAAACTACACCCACAGACATTCACAGCCTGTCCTCTGTGCACCTAGCAAAAGGTACTTTAGGAGGTTTTTGCTGAGCGACCACTACACTGTGCTACCTAGCAACAGCAGATTATTCTTTGCCTGGAAATGGAAATGTTAATAAACCTCACAGATAGTATAGATATAGATATATATATATAGAGAGAGAGAGAATACCAAACACCAAACTACATCTCACTGCCACAATTAAACGGATGTAATGTTACATGTGTGACTGTCACACGGTCACACATGATCCATTCACTGCTTAGTCCTAACATATGACATCCCATAATATCCCTTGGATACCATGGAACTGAACTTAAAAAGCTTTCCCAGGAATCAATAATAATAATAATGTTGGGTGTCTGCTACTTAAAGATCTCATATACAAAATTGTGGTCCATACAGTTTCTAGTCTGTAAATAAACAGTTTATAAAGTTTATATATTTTTTAATAATTGCTTATGTCTAGGCGGTGCAGTGCAGCTTGTACATCAGCTTGTTTGTCCACATTATCCCACACCAACAACAAATAATGTACAGTAACCACAACTCCTGATTTGTGCAGCTGGTCGAAAGACACAAATATTCACCTCAGCAGCCTGGAAAACTGTAAAAATTTGCTTAATGTCCAAACTAATTTAATTTCTGCTAAGTTATTAACAACACAAAAATGTAAAACTCCTTTCGTGGTGCTTGGTATATAAAATGTGAATCCTTTACAAAAACAAGTGGTTGTTCTGTCGGGGCAAATATTCTGAGGTGGCATCACTTTAAGTGGACTTTTGTGACCTCATTAGAGGTGGACAATCCCTCCAAAGGCGCATTTACCTTTGTTAGCACAAGCCCTCATTGTGTGAGAGTTTCTGACTTGTTTCTTGTGGGCATCTGAGGCACCAGATGGTATACAGAATCGCCTGCAAGCGCAGTCTACATACATACAACTGTACAACTGTGTGTTTCTCAGTTGTTCCAAATATGTTTAAATAGAGATACTCCTCCAGATTGGCCTTTGTTTTAAATGGTGTTATTCTGGTAAAACTTCTGGTATTCATGTAAAGCTCCGAATGTGTGTGTATATAGTGTATGTATATTACTTAATATGTTTAGCTGGGATGTTTAGAGGTTGGGGGAGGGGCGTAGAAACAGGGTTAAACAAATGAAATACTGTAGTATTTCTGTATTGTAATTCAGTATCTTCTCTGAATGATGAATTGTATATCATTCGTTTTTGTATTGTGTTTTTAAGGTAAATCCAGACGAGCCAAGACATTGTGTTTGTTCTCACTTCTGTTTTTATGTCAGTGACATGAAGGTGAAATCCCATTTATTATCAATGTTCTACGATGCTCTCCCGGGTTGTGCTGTAAAAGGCTTTTTTGTGCTTGATTTAATTCTTGACAGTGCATTAAAATTGTTACAACTTCACACCTCTGCTTGCTGTTTAATTTTATCGATATAGAATAATTTCTTCTTATGGTAATGAAATGAATTTCATTTGAACACATTTAAAGCAGTAATAAACATTGGAAGCAACAATCTCAAACTTTTTCAATATAAATATGTTGTTTGATGAACACGCACACATTTCCCTAAACCCATGTAACCCATGTTCTCTGCGTTACATATTGCGTATGCACAGGGCACTTTGCTTTTCTGGTTTGATCTACCAACTTCAATTTTCATTTTGTTTACGTTGCGCCACACACCGGTCACCACCACCTGCAAGACACTTGCAATCGAAGACCCTTACACTAGCAGAATGTGTACAAATCATAACCAAGATAGATAAGGGAGAGCATCTGTCACTGCCAGGTCAGGGGTAGACACAACACAAGAGCATTTGTCCTTTGCTGAAAAACAAACAAACTCTTTTACAGTATTACCTGCGTAATTGTGTACTGGCTGTTATTCGTAACACTGCAGTAGGCTCTATGCTGTCTTCTTTTCATTCTAGGCTATCTTAGGCTATTTATAGGTTTTAATATTGACACGTTCTGTGTGGGCTAATGCAGTGCAAAATTCTTAAATTCCAGATATGAGCACACACTTACCAGTTACAGTTGCAGCATTTAGCAGACGCCTTTATCCAAAGCGACTTACAATTACATTGTTCCATTACATGGAAGAAGTAGGGGTTAGGCATCTTGCTTAAGGATGCTTACAGGTAAGCCGACTCTGGGGCTCGAACCCACGACCTTACGGCTGGGAGTCCAACACCTAGACCACTAGGCTATCCTGCCTGATTGCACGTGGTCCCGACCCTGTGCCTTTAAGCAGAGTCGACTATTGTCTGGCACTGTCTGGGTTGTTGGACCGGGACGCAGCAGATTTTGTCATTGAGGTAACAGTACCATGCCATAGCCCATGCTGTTCTCTGGGTCAGGTGTGTGTGTGTGTGTGTGTGTGTGTGTACGGGATACACGGGCTAACATGGGATTGCCTCCACAATGTTTAGTGGGCAGTGAAATCACTCCCTAGGTTTCCCTTTACCAGGGCCCACGCTTCACGCTTACTCAAGAGTGGAATCTCTATTTCTATAAGGCCCAACTAGGGTTTCCTAGCCTGTGTGTGGGTGTACTCCCATGACCTCTGAGTCAACAACAGGCTGAGGCATGTACCCTGAAGCTATTGGCATGGATATCCAGTGTCTTGTAGAAAGGGGTATAGCCAGACCTATTGTGACATGCTCGCTGTGTAGGAAACCAAAAGACAGATCCCAAGTCACAGGTTTCACTCCAGATTTCTGTGTGCTAATCTGTGTGCCAATCTGTGTGGCAATCAGTCTTTGGGAAGAATCATAGCACTAAACAAAAATACACTTGGATGCTCTTGATAAAAACAACACTGTCTTGCTTTTTATTGATCTCACCTGATACAGTTGACCATGCTAAAGAGATGGTTGAGAATAGGTCTTTCTGAGCATGCAGTTGCTTGGTTTGCAAACTCAGTGCACTGAATTTGATGGTCTTTCAGCTGATAAAATGGTTGTCCGAAATGGTGTGCCTCAGGGTTCTGTGCTTTGTGCTTTGTCGCCTCTTATTTACCATATATATATGCAACTGATCTAGAAAAAAATGTGCAAAATGCTAATCTTCACTTTTATGGTGATTTATTTTATTGCCGTGCATCGACTCTTATAAAAGCTTTTTGCTCCCGGTGTGTCAGAGAATTGATTTCAAAATACTGCTGCTCACCTATAAATCACTAATTGGTTTAGGGCCAAAATACATCACTGAAATGCTTTTACAATAGGAACCCTCTAGACCCCTCAGACGGTCTGTCAACTGTCCCCAGCATCAGGACAAAACATGGGGAGGTGGCGTTTAGCTACTATGCAACGAATAGCTGTAATCTGTAACTTCATATAAATATCTTGGTATTGTAGTTGATGATAGTCTTTCCTTAAAACTGCATATTCAACAACTTGCTAAAAAGCTGAAGTTGGGATTTTATTGTGTTTCTTTTCAGGCCAAAAGGAGGCTTGTGTTAGCTACTTTAATGCATGACTAAGAGGTGATATTTTATATGTGAATGCATCCGACCAGTGTTTTAAATCAATGGACACCCTTTACCATGGAACACAGATTTATTTTAAACTGTAAAACTCTTACTCATCACTTTACTTTATATGACAGGGTTGACTGGCCTTCTAAACACCCGTAGGCTCAGCCACTCATATGCTTTTGCAGAACATTACTCGAAAGTTATCATTCACTCTTCAAACAGTCTATATTTGCTAACGGCAAAGTGCTTAATATTCTAAGAGTAGAAAGAAATTATTTATTTATTTATTTTATATAAAGGGAGGAAATGAGGATAGAATAAGGATTGTTAGAGTGGGATTAGTTCTATGAGGTAGAAAGATCGGTGGCCGAGGTAGCCTACCGAGATGGATCTTGAAGAGATGGGTTTTAAGTCTCTTGCAGAAGATCGGTAGTGACTCCGCTGTTCTGACCGCTGCAGTCACTTGTATATTAATCCATTCTGGGTTTACTACCATCTTATTTGTGCATTAATTTTATTTTTAAAAGTGGTGGGTAGGCCTACTCCCTTCGTTCACGGGACATTATCTAACTGTCCCAATTGCTAGAACTGATTTTGTGATTTCAGTGGTTTTTACTAGTTTTTTATATTTGTTTTATGTTGTCCGTCTGTAATTGTGATTTCATGACTTAAAAAAGAGATTTTCAATCTGAAGAGCCTTCCTTGGTTAAATAACAGAAAAAATAAAACCAAATAAAAAATCTACCTACTACGCAGTAAGCTTTAATATATTATGGGATTGTGGCAATTATGTATAAGTGTTTGTTCGACGCAAAAAAAATTGTGCTTATTTGTTAATAATAAGCAACATTTGACAAAGCAACAATAAGCAACAATAATTTGTGAAAATACTTTCCAGCGCCATGGCGTTGGAAAGTATTATAATAACAGCGACTTTGTGCATTAGGCTACTCTCTCTCGCTCTCTCTCGCGCATACATTAGCATAGATAAGAAAGACCGCAACAACTCAGTGACTCACATTAAATGCAGATTAGGAAGATAGGTAAGCATTGTTTACAGATGTAGGAATATACCGCGATACGGTAGTGACACCCACTGACATGAGGCACGTTTCTTTATTATGGTTTGTTGTGGATACAAGAAGACGGGAAGACAAAAAATAGTATAGAAAGGGAATGAGGGTGCAGTGCGATTTTGAGGGAGAACAGTGAGAAAGAGAGTCACTGCAGCTGAGGCCTGAAATTCATGTTAGACCGCATTTTATTCACCCGCACATATTCACCGTGGAGCGACCCGTGTTCGGAAGTGACCTCGTGGTTGATAAACCATTCCTGTTCTGCGTTGAAACTCGGCTAGCAACATTTGTGGGTTTTTGTGAAGGGGCACTGTAGCGTGATCTGGGTGCTTATACCTTTGGCGATAAAAAAGGAAGGAAAGAGGGAACTTCCAGGGCACTCCTCGGGTGCAGGAGTTCCCTAGAAAAGGTATGCCTAGTAGAGTTCAACCCCACTCCGAATAGCTGGAAAAGGCCTGTCTTTGACGTGTCAGCAACGTCAGGTGTCTCCTTGTGTAGGCGTTCATGCAGTTGTTCCCTCATTTTCTCATTGCAAGGAGAGCCTTCGGGATGACGTCATTTGGAATTCCGCTGGTGACTCAGCTCCTCTGTGTGCCTCGTTGTGTTAATTTTATTTATCATCATATTTATGTTTTGTCTTCTTTGTGTTGATTTTCTGTTGATTGCATTTTATTGTATTGCTTTTTTTATGTGGACTTTTTCTTATGTGGAAAAATGTTTTTTCATGACAACAACCCTGCAAACGCAAGTATTTAGTCAAACTGTCATTTGAATAAAACATCGATTTAACAAGTCTTTAACAACAACTTTTTGAAGGGGTTTTAATTTCATTATGTCTACAAAATTTTTCGCACAGAGGTTGCAACATGTGTTACATAAATATAAAGTAAAGCAATGTAGCGTAGATCATTTTATTTACTATAATGTGATATTTGCAATGTAACTTGAGACTACATGAGACTAAAGCTAATGCGTTGTGACTGCTTCTGCTAACGTAAAGCTTTTCTTATGACTGATGATGTTATGACTGAATGATGTTTGGCCAGCTACCCTCGAGAAATGCACTTACTTTAAGATGCTTTCGATAAAAGTGTCTGCTAAATACAAAGTAATGAATTAATTAATTTAACAACGGGAATTTACACGCAAATATTTTGACTGTACCGTGCTAATTAACCAAGCAGTTATTCATATGAACTCTTTCTGTTTTATATACTTTTTCGAACATTTTCATCATTAACTCGATTCATTCAACCAGAGATGCTAACCAGCTTTTCATCTTTAACCAGTAATTTTTGTGAATAGTATTCAAAACACCTGTGATAGTATATGGCTGCCGCTTGGTGATCTTTGGGAAACCCCATGCAAAATGCAGCTTGATAAGTGTACAAGTATATATAGAGTGGTGTGCAGTTGCGAAAACCACACAATCGCAAAGGGTGCAGAGGAATATCACTACAGGAGACAATTGCTGCTCTTCTAGCTTGGCTTGAAGCTTAACTGATACCACAAAATGAAGGGCATTATAGTCATGGTGAGTACAGTTGTTATTTACTGAGGAAGACATATGTAAAGACATACAGTACCAGTACTTTTGACTATATATATACTGTATATATAGATATTTACATTTTACATTTTCAGCATTTAGCAGACGCTTTATCCAAAGCGACTCACAATTAATACATTTGTTAACAGCATCATGTAACAAGGTTACTTCACCTATGCATTTGCATTACTCGAAAGTGTATCATTCGCTCCACAAAACAGTTAATATTTACAACAATCGAAAGTTATCACTCTTTAAACAGTCAATAATTGTTAACTGCAAAGTGCTTAATATTCTTAGAGCTTATCTAACAGAGTAGAGAGAAGGAATATATATTTTTTAGGGAGGAAAGGAGGATAGAATATGGATTGTTAGTGGGTTTACTGCTATGAAAGATCGGTGGCCGAGGTACCGAGATGGATAGATATGTATATATATATATAGATACGTATCTATAGGTATGTATCTATATATCTACATCTATATATCTATATCTATATCTATATCAATATATATATATATATATATATGTACAGAGAGAGAAAAAGAGAAAGAGAGAGAGAGATGTATGTTTTTACATTCTCTCTGGTTGCTTCAAGGATGTTTTCAGCAGAGAAACTTAATAAGGAGACAGCAGACAGACTAATCCAGCATGTGTGTGTGTGTGTGTGATTCCAGCTCGGACTGATGTGCTTAAAGGGCAGTCTCACCAACCACTGTCCCTCACACTGTCATGCAGAAAGCTACACATCCACGCTGGTTGTGCAACATCAAGATGCTCATCGTTTTAACAAATCTGTAGCTCCATGGACCATCGGGTGAGTGACCTACTGTAGGTTTACATAGGGGGAGTATGTATACTGTACATGTATATATGTTATAGTATAGAGTGTACGTGTGTTTCTATACATATACAGTACATATCTATGTGTATTTATGTTTCTATCTAAATGTCTCTACCTTTCTTTCACCCTTCAGGATCGACAAAAAACCAGGCCGTGAGCCTGAGAATATCCAACATGCTGTTTGTAAGGAATGCCAGATTGAAGGGATGGTCTCAAAGCCCATCAAGGTGACCATCTCTGTCTATGAGAGACACCACACTGAAGGCAACAATGGAACTGCCTGGTGCAAATGTCCATTTCAACTGTCCGTGGGATGCACCTGTGTCCCCAGACACAAGTAACGGCATGGGGCTTTGCTTATGCCCTATACTAGAGGCAGGTGGCACGGAGCCAGTCTTGACATTTTCGCCCTTATTAACACTTGCACCTGTACGTGGATAGAATGCTGCCACGTGCACTACAGCCCCCCTAAGGTGGGGTGTCATTTACTACAGTGCATGAATATTGTTTGTAATAGCAAACCATAAGAGCATATTTGGAAGTCTCTGCACATACTACTGTATGTATTTTGTATGACATTGACAGTCAATTTGCGTTGTTTTTTTTTTTTTTTAGTTGTAAAGCACTTTGTAAATCTTAATGGGCCCCTATTGTGTCAGTTTTTTCATTGGCCGTTTACAGCAACTGGATACTGTTGTGGAATTTCTATAATAAAATCACTGTCACTGTTCCCTGTTTATGTCCGGCCTCTTGTCTTCCCCAGTGTCTAGTTCCATGTTTCCTAGTGTGTCTACCTGGTTCCCTGGTGTTCTATCCCAGCCCCTCCCTTGCTCCGCCCTGCCTCCTTATATGGTCCTTCCCCTAGTTTCCCTATCACCGCCCTCACCTGTTTGCTGTTCCTCAATCAGCCCCAGTGTATTTAGTCTTTAGTGTTCTCCCGCGTCTCCGTGCTGGTTCCTTGTCATTCGCTATATCTGTGTCTATGGTCCTGGTCCTGGTCCTGGTCCTGACGTTTTGCCTTTGTGAACTCTTTTCGTTTTCCTGGATTCCCCCGAGCCGTAAGCTTTTTGGGTTATAGTTTTTGCCTTTGCCTGTTTCCTTGTTTACCCTGTTCTGTTTGAGTTTTGTTTTAATGGTCCAGTGTGTGTTAGAGGATCTAGTGACAGAAATGCAATAGAAGATCCATAACTATGTTGTCAGTGGTGTATAAGACCTTATATAATAAACCATAATGTTGATTTATTACCCTTTGAATGAGCCATTTCTATCTCCATAACTGCGGGCACCCCCTCTATGGACATCGCCCTGTTGCGTCGCCATGTTTTCTACAGTAGCCCAAATAAGACAAACGGCTCTACAGAACGCGTTAAAGTCAGTGAATAAAACACTAACACTAAATGCTGAACAAGTAACAATAACATTAGCAATAACGTTGTTTGACTGAATAATAATATAATATAATAATAAGTAAATATAATTTGTTAATATCTCTTTATAAAGAAAACTCAAAGCTTGAATTGACACTCTCTGCTGTCTCAGACGACGACATCTTTTATCTTACGACGGACACCGAGGCTTCTTCTTCGTGTTTGCAAAGGGAGGGGTAGGCCGTGAGTGACTGGCTGTTTGCAATTCGCAACTCTCACCACTAGATGTCACTAAAAACTACACACTTTAATAAATTCCCTAAACCTCACTGCCTGCCTGCCTGTGTCTGCGCTTGGGTCGCAAGGAACCCCAACCCTGACACACTCAAAACAATGTCTTTCTGTTAAGTTTAAATACACTTGCGAGCAGAACAAAGCAAACAGTATTCCTTAGACCGTGCTATTATTGCTTCGTTCCCCATAAGAAGCAATAACTATCAGCGTTTGAATGCGCAATAGCGCCCTCTGCGGTCCCAGAATTCGACCGTCCCAGAATTTGGTGTTGCACCTGTACCTTAGTTTCACCCCTGGTCTCAGGTCAGACTTTTACTGCTGGTAAATTTCTATCAGTTACTGTAACTAATATGAATTCGAATGTTAAATCTGAAACTCAACATGTTTTGCTATAATGTCCTAATTTTTAAAAGCACGGAATGCTGCAAGCAGCCAAGGTTCCACAATATTCTGTAAACACTGGAACAAACTATTCTGTAGGCAGAATATTTTTAAGAATATTCTTAAGAGGGGCTGGAAAAACATGCTACAAATAATGGATTAAGATATGTGTGTGTGTGTGTGTGTGTGTGTGTGTATAGATAGATATAATATATATTAAGATGGATAGATATATATAATTATTAATTAAAAACGTATTTTTCATCAATTGAAACAATTCCATATGCCCTTTTTAAAATGATGAAACCTTCATGTTCTGTTTGGGGTCTCTGAGACCCCAGAGCCTCTTTAACAACACATAAAACATACTTAACATTTTAAATCAGCTTAATATTTCATGACTTTTCCTAACTTTATGGGCTCTACTCCATTTACAAAGTTTTTGTTTTGACATTGTGTTTCATACACCCCCCTACAAAGAATTATACGCTACTGCTGTTTGGGGTGTCAGAGACCCCAGCTATAAAACATGGTCAAATACACTAATATTTATGTGCATTCACTTTTTGTCTGGTGTTGAAGGTATAGTTGACTCTGAATTATCCCCAGTCCTCCATAAACGCACACTCTTGCCCCCAATATTGTAGCATCTTTGCAAGTGAAACCGGGAAACAGACAATTCAAAGTTTCATGGGAAAACAACGCGTTTCTCATGGGAGAAGGGGCAATACCCCACACACGTCAAACCCTGGGAGGTGTTAGGGGGAATAGTGGAGCAAACGTATATAAAACGGAGCTCTGCTATTCATTTTACTGTCGTATTCTCTGGTATCGAATGTGTTAACAAAGAACTTTTCTGCTGCTCAGGTTTTTGAACAAATATTTTGTGGCAGTGAAAGTGAGGACAATGTGGATGCCCCTGATTATGAGGGGGATTCCTCTGAGAGGGAATCCTTTGAGGTTGACCTCCTTGATGTTGACCCCACCTGATGTCTCCCAGTCCCAGCCAGAGCCTATTGCCCAGCCACAGAGCAAGGAAACGGTTACCTCTTAGAATGGGGAAACTGTGGTCCCTCTCACCACCTGAGAGACATGGTAGACTAGGCTTAGAAGATGCCATCAAAATGGTTCCTGGTCCCACCCGATGTTCTACCAGCCATGTCACTGACCTCAAATCTGCTTTTCAACTCTTCATTTCACCTCCAGTGGAAAAAATAATGATTGAGATGACAAATATAGAGGGGAGGGGGGTGTATGGAGGAGAATGGAAGAATGTGGATTTGACCGTCATTTCAATTTTCTAAAATGTACATGTGATGTCATGATAAACATAATACAAATATATTTTATATGTTCATATATAGCCAATATGTTAGTTATTATATAATCCACTGTTAATGGTACGATTTTCTTTTTTTTGGTCATTTCTTTTTACATTTCCTGAAAATTGCAAGCCCAGTTTGATGTTAAAGGAAGTATCAGAAATGCATATTATTTTCAGTCTTCTGCATTTTAATATGGTATACAAAAGTCCCAAATACCATTTAGCAAATAAAAACCTCCATATTTTGAAAACAGGAAGTTGTTACTTTTTTACAAATAAGATATTGGGGTCTCTAGGACCTCAAACAGAGTCAATGTAAAGTCAATCTGAACAGAACATGAGGGTTTTAAAAGAGGTTTCATGATTGAGGCACGGCTGGCAGGAGCTTCAGCCACAAAGTCAACGTCTTGGTTACTGTATGCAGTTTACAGTGTGTTGAGCTGGCATGGTTTGGGTCCACTGAACTCTTTTCCCACCCCAAATTGGAGGCAACACCTTAACCAAGAACACAATTTGTGTGTTTTGCTTTGTAAATGTTGCAGATTTGTTGTACAAATGTAATGGAAAACATTAACATAACATTCTTTTTGGGGCTTTCAAATAATTTTGTAGAATGTTTTATTACCCAATATGCATTTGTATAATATAACATCACATAGTAGTCAAGATTTGAGTGTTGTAAATTAGTTATGGAAACCACATTTTTTTATTTTGCTTTGCATTTCTGCAAAGCGTTTTATCAAGTAACTGAAACTGCTTTTGGAGAGCAAATATATTTCACTATTTTGTTAAAATGTTAATATAGAAGTGTGTGTGTATGTGTGTGTGTGTGGGGGGGGGGGTGTATGAAGGCTGTTTGGATATAGTCAAAATCAATACTAAGTAGCTACTTATGTACTTGGGATCTCGTACTGAGAATGTTATCTACTTGCAAAAACTGGTGGTTAATCGGTTCAACTGTTGACAAATGTACTAATTGTAAGTCGCTTTGGATAAAAGCGTCTGCCAAATGCTATAAATGTAAACTTGTCCCCTTAGAGGAGAAGGGTCACTGCAAATCATTACAAAGTTCTTCACATTTACGATCACATCCTAGTGTTCAATTTCTCCATTATATGAAAACGATGTGACTATGCAGTCTCCAGATCTCAACCCAACTGAACACCCATGGCAGATTTTGGACTACCACCATCTCCACAACACCAAATGAGGAAATATCTTTTGGCAGAATAGTATTAAATTGCTGCAATAGAGTTCCAGTGAAGCTGGTCTGGAACATGGTTGCCCAACACCTCACCGAGACACCTTACCAAATCACATTTTTTCCTTTAATTTGTCACCCATCTTTAAATATCGGTATGCTTTATTGCAGAGTAGAGTCTGTTTCCATAGTAACTTCTTCCTGATAAATAAAGCCCATTGCCTCCTGTATACCATATCCACCTGTTTTGAGCAGACTTCCAGCCTTTGTTATATTATTACACAACACACGTTAACGGCATGCATGGCAGCAGGAAATATGCCAGATTCACCTTCAATTATTTAATATTTCAAGTATTTTATTAGTATTGTTCACTGTTTTATTCCTCTCTCCTCTCATCCTTTCCCCTTGTAATTCTTAACTCACTGTAATGTTGCTTTTAATGGAGCATTGTGCTTTGTCAAAGCACTTAAAGTGCTGTATAAGTAACGTTTATTTATATTTGTATTATTTTCTTCCAGTAATAGAACCAGAAATGAAGTAAAAAAAAGAGGAAAGGGAGTCCCGGAGGAACAGAGTGAGGATGATAAATTAATCTTAATGTAGAGTTACGATTGTGTGTGAAAGAAGTGTTACGAAAACATAAGCATTTAAATTAACTAAAGTTATTACAGGACAGGTTGGAGAACTAAAATATGCATACATCTAAAATGAGAAACAGGTGGTCTGGAGAAAGCTAAAGGCTTAGAAAACATACTTCCTGGCCTAGTGGAGAGACTGTAAGCATCCTTTAGCAAGATGCCTAACCCCTATCTTCTCCTTAATACTTACCTTATACCTTAATACTAATACTATACACACCAAGGGCTCTAGGTGGTTTTTCTCTCGCCTTGGAGCCTTTGCTAATTTCCCGGCGCGACATGACATCGCTTGCGCCGAAATAGGCGTTCAAAACTTACGCCAGTGCCTATAGACTCAATAATGAACTCCATATAATCGAATGCAACTCCATGTTTTATTTTTGGTATTGCCCTTTTTCGGTAGATACTGAACTGTTTAATGAGTCAGCCTTAAGGTGTGTCTACAGTGCCCACGCTTCTCAAACAAAAGGTTAATAAAATGTAATAGATCCAATTCACTGACATCATCAAACCAAGTACCCTCCTCCACTGGTTGCCAGGTGCGTGTGCAAAGCTTTTTCACAGACCCTTCAGTAGCAATGCATAACCTGTTTAAGAACATGCTCTTCAAAACTTTTACAGTTTATTTGGCGTGGGTGTGTGGTGGGATCCATGGTAACTCATGGTAATGCAGCTTGATGGGTAGGCTATATATACACTGTAGCGGTGTCCAGAGGAAAACCGTGAAGAAGAATATCACTAGAAGACAGTTGCTGCTCTCCCAGCTTGGCTTACAGCTTAACTAATACCACAAAATGAAGGGCATTACAGTCATGGTGAGTACAGTTATTTACTGAGGAAGACATCTTCTCTCTCTCTCTCTCTCTCTCTCTCTCTCTCTCTCTCTCTCTATCTCTCTCTCTCTCTCACACACACAAAGAGAAACACACAAAATTTTTACTCTAGACTGTCTATA